>PVKE010049050.1:0-11391 GCA_004027555.1 Craseonycteris thonglongyai | reverse complement strand
AAATATAAAAAAAAAAAATATAAAAAAAAAAAAAAGAATTGATGTTGGGAAATTTCTGTAGATTTATAATAATTGCCAGAATTCATTTTTAACAATAAGATTTTTTTTTAACAATAAGATTTAGGGATCAGTTTTATTTGGTATCACATGTGTTCCGTGTGTGTGTGTGTGTGTGTGTGTGTGTGTGTGTGTGTGTGTGTGATTATGTCCATCAGAATCCAGACAGAAGCAATTTGAACAGGGACATTTTAAAATAATTATTAACTAGGTGAAAGGTTGATAACTTTTAAAAGGATACAAGAAGACTCTAAGGTATGCAGAGGTAGCAACTGCAAAAAGCTGCTACCCCCAGGACTGAAGGAAACCTAGAAGCTCAGAGATTCAGACCTCTGAAGAAAGAACATGGCTGTCACAGGAACATGCTGCCCACTGCCAGAGGGTACTCCACTGGTGAGTTGCAGGAGCAGCCACCAGTGTGGAGGTGAAGAATCTGCCAGAGGGAGCCCTTCCATAGAACTCAGTGCCAAAGTGAACATTGCTGGGACCCCCTGCATGCCAACCTCCTTGTCACTAGGCAGAACCACACACTATAAGAAAGTCCCTTCTTCCTGCCTCAGCCTTGCAGTCTCCCACCAGTGCCCTCTCCATTGGCAAGCTTAACACCCAGAGAAGTGTTGCCTGCTGCAGGGTCCAGCTCCAGGGCTACAGAGCAGGGCAGAGAAGGGTAAGTTAAGAGCTGAGAGGCAATAAGTGAATAACTGACATGGTGAGTAAAAGCTTTGTGTCAAGTTAAACCTTAAAATTAAATCATTTTGTTTTGCATCATGAATAATTTTTGTTTTCTTTTTTAATAGATGTTTGTTGCTCTCAAAGCAGGGTACGCCTGTAGCATTTACAGTTGTCTGGGTAGCATTCATCACCTAGACAATGCCATCTGAGCCAGTAAATGTCCCTCAAAATTGGCTGCTTTTCACAAAAGGGTTAAATAAATATCACGTTTTAACAACTTTTCAAAATTAAAATAAAATCTGATAGTGATTAGAATACAAAGCATGAATATAAATAGAAGATGTTTCTCCCAACCTCTTAACCACATCAGATTCTTATAATTTGCCTTACAACTAGTTCTCTCTTCTAACCATTACATTTTTCTTGAGCTATTATTTTTCTCTTCCTTTTTTTTTGAACCACATTGAGCTCTCCTGTTTCTGATTTCCTTTAGTACCCAATTGTTATTTATATTACTTGTCTTCCTGACTACATTTTAAGGCTCTTGTTTTTAGGAACCATGCTTTATATTACCTTTGTATATTATAAAGCAGTATTATGCAAATGCCTGTTGTGCTTTTTATATTTATACAATAAAACTAGAAACAGCCTCCAGGACAGTTAGAAAACAAATGGAACTTACCCATATTTTTCTCCTTTGCTTCTTTTCCAGAAACTATCCATTGATCTCTAGAAAGAGAATAACTAACATTTGGAATGTAAAGACAAAACCAAAATGGGAGTGGGGAGGATGACAAGACAGTTAGCATCATGGAGAAAGCTAGAAGCATCTATAGTGAAAAATAAATTTGGGGAGAGAGTGCTTCCATTAGTGATGGTTTTAATGCACATGTTTGCTTTCCTTTCCTCCCCAAACCCTGTGAAAACAAGTTTTTTAAAAAAGATATAAGCCCTCAAGGAGAAAACGGCATCAAACTTTGGAAGTTGGAAAACATAAACTTAGCAAACCTTAAGGAAAACAGTTCTGAAGTGACGAAAGCCAGTTCTCAACTCACAATACTCCCAAAGACTGAAGATTGGTGCCAGGTAGAAGGCAGAGGTGGTTTAAACAAGGAGGATTAATTAAAGTCTGTTTAAGAAGGAGTCAGATGCCTAGATCACCTTGCTTTATTATACCCCAGAAAAGACTGGAGCCTTCTTCTCTAGAGAGGGTAAAACAAAGTGGGTGGATATAAAACCAACGTGTGGAGGGTACTGTACTGAAAATGCAGTGAATTATGCACACTGTGTTGAGACTCTTCTCCCTGCACAGCCAGGCCTTTCCCCTCCAGTCAGGAGTGTGGATGAGACTTCTCTGGGAACTCTCACCAGCCCAAGAAGAATAAAGGCACTATAGAATAAAGAAAGTTCTACAGCTTAAACACCTGGTCATACTGCAGTGAATCTCACAGTTGACAAGCCCAACTCCTACACTTTTCCAGACTTTTCAGGCAGATTTTTAGTCCCGTGTTTTTATATATGAAAAAAAAACCAATGAGATATTATCAATGTTTGAGAAAAGCCTATAACATGATAAATAAAGACCAAAGGCAACTCAGAGGGAAAAAAAATCAAAGAAAACACACTGTGCAAAACTATTTCATTAATATCCTCAGAGAGATAAGATATTATAAATATAAAAAGAACAGGATATGATAATAAAGTACTATACAGAAGATAGAAATGGCTCATGGAAATTAAAAATATGATAGAAATAAAAACTCAATAAAAGTTTTTAGAGTTAAATTTAAGGATAGCTCCCAAAAAGTAGAGCAAAAAACACAAGCAAAAGAGAAAATAGAACCAATCTGTAAGAGCCAAAAATCTGAATGATAGGAATTCCAGAAAGAGCTAAAAAGGAAAACAGGAAGGAAATCATTAATGAAATACTTAAGAAAACTTCCCAAAATTACAGGACATGCATTTCCAGTCTGAGAGGTCTTTCCAGATGTCAGCAAAATAGATGAAAACAGACCTACTCCAAGGCACATCATTATAAAATTTTAGAACTGGGGAAAAAAGAAGATCCTGGAAGCTTCCAGAGAAGACAGACAAAAAACAGGTTTCATAGGAAGGTTGGGAATCAGAATGGCTTTAACATTGGAGACCATTGGAGCAATAACTTCAAAATTCTGAAATTTTTTCAACCTAGAATGCCAAGTCAAATGAAAAGGTGAAATAAAGACATTTTTAGACATAGAAGATCTCAAAAAATTGACCTCCCATAAACTCTTAAGGAACTATAGAAAGTCATGTACCACCCAAATGAGGAATAAGCCAAGAAAGAAGATGGCATAGGACATAGAAAACAGGGACCCCACAGGGTGATTGTTGTACACCAGGCAGAGAGGACAAACAGACCGCATTGGAGACTTCTTCAGGAAGATGATATTGGTAAATTACATGATACATCTCAGTATCTTCAGATGTAGACAGCAGATAGACAGTCTGTGGTTAAATTAGGGATGAGTACATAGAAAAACAAGCAAACTAAAAACAAAACGGAAAAAAAAATCAAGACAGGAAAGGTAATCATAGTTTATTATGTGGCTTAGCTATAAATAGCATTTATGTAATCATAATGTTGAAATTGAATATTGATCAATGTAAAGGTACGGTATGTAACAGAAGATAGGAGATGGGATGCTTGCACGTGTATTGTGAAGATTTAAGGTGGAGGGGTAGAGAAGGACTCCATCATCGTTTTCTGTATTGAGGAAAGTCAGTAGATAATGCTGTAAGTTGAAAAATCGAGAAGCAGTTATATAAGCATATTATTTAATCATTTGGAGATATAGAGGTAATATAAAATAATCAACTAAACATTGAAATGGTCGCCACTGAGGAGTTAAAGGTGAATTGCAGTTTTTTAAAGATTTATTTTTTATTGGTTTTTGACAAAGAGGGAAGCAGACAGAGAGACAGAGAGGAGGGGAAGGGCCCAGAGCAGTCTCCATAGTTGACAGTATCAGTTTTTCCATATAGTTTCACTCTACAGGTGGGTGCGGGGCTGTGCAGGGCAGGAACTGGGCCGGGAGCCTCCCACATAGGCCCCGGCAAGGACAGAACTGGGGGCACACTCCAGTTCAGCATATGGGTCCGCCTGGGCCAGAGCCGGGATTCAATCCCTGGTCTCCGGGGCTGCAAAGCAAGCGCTCAACCCACTGAGCCATCCCAGCTTCCCCAAATTGCAGTTTTTTAATAACCTTATTTTATTTTTGAAACATGTTTATGTTATAACTTTAATTTTTTTTATCTTAATTGTTTAAAAAATAGGTAAATAGGTAAATAATAGGAAGGACAGAGACTGGATGTTGTAACATTTAGAGAAACAAAGCTAAATAATGTTTAATAGAACAATAAATGGAAACCAGGTGAGGAAATGTGTATGAATAGGCCAAAAATAAAAGGTGTCTACCTCTCTGTTTATGAAAAGGAAACTAATTACTTTGAATCAGAATGTCATTGCTTACATGTTGTTAGTTTTGTGTTAGAAATCTATGTGCCCAAATTTATTATAATCCAAAATAAGTAATTAACAGTTTCTGGGTGGGAAGCAACTATTATATATGAGGGCTGTCTGGAAAAAATCCAACCATTGTCAATATAACAAGAATGGTTACATGGCTGGATACTTTCCTGACAGCCTTTGTATTTCCACCCTATGATGAGAAATAGAACCCAAAACTCAAGCCCTTAGCAATATCTTGGTGACATGATTTGATTAAGGAATTTCACTCTTACCCATCTCATCTTTCTTTCCTTAATATAAGTGGTATTTTTCTGAGTATTTAGTTGGATTGCAATTCAGTTGGGAAAAAAATTAAATTCTATGCTAATTTCCATTATTGGGCTCTTCTAAATATTGACCTCTGGTAACTGGTAGGCAGGCTTTGGTGGATGGAATTTTACTTTTTAACATGACTTTGAACTGTGCATTTAACACGAGGTCTGGGTGATCTCCCTGGGGAGAGTGGAATTGATGGATCCTTTCTCTGCCAGTCTCAGGTGGCCTGTCAGGAGAGCAGGTGTTGTTGGGATGGTTCATGCATTCAGGAGTCATAGTGCAAATCTGATCAAGGCATATATTCCCAAAACCACTCAGGCTAGTGTCTCTCATGGGGAAGAAGCCCACATTTGGCCTCCTATGCTTTTTTTAAAAAAGAAAAGAAAAAGAAAGAAAATTAATTATCAACCTACAGCAAATGTCATTCAACTCAAATCCCTGAAGGATAAACGCGTAGGTGACAAATGTTTCTGGAGAGAAGGTTGAGCTGTCACTTGTCTTTTTAATGAATCATCCATGTTTGGCTATAGAATCACATGCTATTTCTCCTTATTGTGTGTTTTATCTCAAGAAATACTGTCTGCAATCACAAAAGAATTGTGCATTTTCTATATACCACTTGGGTTTGAACAGAATCCTAGTTCTAAGGAAGATGATATGGAGTTGTTTTTATTGCTCTTAAACTATTCGAGGACAGCAGATATCTATTAACTTAGGTGTCCCTAATACTTCACTTATTGTACCCTGCTTTTGATTGGACTCACTATATCCCATTTGGTCTGCATTGAGTAACTGTGGACTAATCCATGTCCTGTTCCAGACAATGAGGAACAATGGAGAGAAGACAGAGATTTCTTTTGTTTTGTTTTGTTTTGTTTCTGCCACAGTATGAGGAGCTTATCAAATGTCCAGAAATTAAATGGACTCTCAAAAAGTACCAAGTTTTCCATCACCAGTAATGCTCAGGTCGCTGATCAGTTCTGGAATATTATCAGATGCTGTTTGGGATTAGGTGGAAGCTGAGGTTAGGTGTTCTCAAATATTCTTTTTCAACTATGAGAATTAAGGATTCTGGTTTTTTTTGCTTTGAACAAAAGATCTACAAAATAAATAGCTATCACCAAATTGAATTACTCCATTCTGTTTATTTCTAATCTTATAATCCTTTTATAGTAGTTGCTATTTATTAATGGAGGTACTTGCCTTGAATTAGTAAATTTTCTGATAGAGAAATTAACCAGTTTTTCAAGCATCATTTAGAGTAAAAGGGAATATACTTAACCCAAAGCCTGAGTGACAGGTTAGATAATAGGGAGAATTTCTGGTTAGAATGGTGTTAAAATTTGGACAGAAGTATGAAATTGCCTGTTTTATAGGCCTTTAAAGTAAAACAGATTTTCATATCTGGGATATCTCATTGACTTAAGCCTTGCCTCAGTGACTGATTCTAAAATATCTTCTTTTCCCACATTCTCAGTCCAATTTGTTTTCTCTTTTCAAGAGAACTTTCTATTTTACCAGGAATACCTAGACTATCTGAAGTGAACCTCCTTCTCTGCCTTTCTCTTAATACCTAAATCCTTTGTCTCTCTCTTTTCGCATCCTTTTGCCTAATTCCAAGTGTCCTGCTCAAAGGATTATTCCCCGTTTTGTCTTCTGGATTCTGTTTTCTAGTGATTTCTAAGAAAACTTCAACCTTATTTTCATGTTTATTTTTTCTCTCTCCAACATCATAAGTTTGTTCTCCTTGCAACATCCAGTTCAGCATGTTCAGTGATAGGGGCCTAGTTTCTAGTGATAGACAGTTAATATCATTCCACTAGAATTTTCCCTTTTCTCCTCCTCTTAATTTATAGCCACAGCTGTTACTTAGGATGTCAGTAGCAACATTTAAAAAGCCCAAATTTCTTTCACACATAAATAGTTCAATGTATTTGAAGAAATCTATCGTAATACCCTTTCTAAAAATTCACTCATGTAACCAATCATGTAATGTAGTTGTTTCAAAATTATTAATTGAGCCTATATTGTCTCTTAGACACTGTTAAAATCTAGGATCTCAAAGATAATAAAGCATCTGCAAGCCACCACTCAGTGAGAGACATACATGTAATTAAAAAATTCTAGTTTGGTGTAAAAGAATTTGTATGAGGCTCATGGTCCACATGAAGGAGGGAATAATCAATAATGCCTAAGTGAGGGTTATAGGAGTCTTCATAGAAGAGACATTTGAAGCTGAGACTTGAAGAGTACATAAAAATTTGCCAGATGGATATAAAACATTATAGGAATATGGAAAAAGGGAAGAATACAAAAGAAGCATCAGGCCAGTCTAAGTAATTTGAATAATACATAGGCACAGATATATGAACTTATATGGCGCATGTGAGAAAATGCTTGTTGTTCCTATGTATACGTGGAGCTTTGGGAGAACAGCAGGAGATGAAGTTCTCAGTAAGCTCCATATGTGATAGGACTTTGTTTGGCTTATTCCTGCTTGTAGCCACATTACCTAGTACATAATACATGCTTAATAAATATTCAGTGAACAAACATATAAAGTAGTAAACCAGGGACCTCATAAACCACAAAAGGGGATTTAAACATTATTCCGAAGATGATTGGAAGTAATAATAGAAGATTTCTTTTTAAACTGAGTTAGATTTGGCTGTAGAGAAGTCACTTTAGTTGCTGTGTGGAGAGTGGTTTTGTAAGAGAGTACTGTTGAGACTGGGAGATCAGGTAGGTTATCAGTGATACTCTCGGGATGAGATGGACCTACACTGAGGCAGAGGAGATGCAGAAAATGCAACTGACATGAGATGTTTGGGGATCAACAAGATTTAGTGACCAATTGAAGATGATCTTCCCAAGTTTTTAATGGGGGTGACTCAGTAGATGCTCTCCCATTGCCTAGAATGGGGATACAGAAAACGAAGCAAGTTTAAGGGGAAAGATAAAAGTAAATAAAACCAGTGTTTTTTTTAACTTCCTGTTGTGACAGTTTTGAGATACCACTCTGGTTATCTTTCTTTGAATATAGTTCTAGTTTACCAACATTTTCTTAAAATATGACAATGAACAGTGAAAATTGAATACTGCACTGTAGATATGAAAATTGGAAAGTGGATTTAAGTCAGTATTCTCATATGTCTTTTTTTTTTTTAATAATTTTTTTTTCTTTATTATCATTTTGATTCTTAAAACAAACTTAAATCACATCTCTTGGGAAATTTATGGACTACTGAATGCTGTTTCCTCACCCTGGAAAAAACTTTGTCCATTTCCCTAGCCCTTTTTCTGTGCTCCTGTACATTCATTCCTCTGTTACAGCCTGTCATATTATGATGTATATATCCCTAGTCTTTGAACTTCTTTAGGTCAGGGACCATGGGCAGATAACTGTAGCAAAATGGTTAAGTGGACAGGCTCTTAAATTAAGGACATTTGGGTTCTAATCCTGCCCTTGTCACTTATTTGCTATACAAACCTGAACAAGTTATATAAGTTCTGTGCACCTCATTTGTAAAATGTGTATGAGAAATGGTAACAATTTATAGGGAGAGTGCTGTGAGGATTTTAAATAATAACACATGATAAATGCTTTGAATAGTACCCATATACCACTTAGAATGTTAGTGATTGTAGTCCTTAGCTATTCAGAAACACAAACTCTTCACTAATTTCACTCTAAGTTTTGAACAATGTGTAATAAACATGGTAACATTACAGTGATGCCCATCAGGTGGAACTTAAGACTGAGCAGGTTATTATTTGATGTGTGTAACAGGGTACAAATTGTTTGGAGTAAGAGGTAAGAAGCATAATGTCAAATCAGCACCAGGAAAGATGGCACTTGCTTGAATAAGTGGGAACTTTGCTTCACAAATATATTAAGAATATGTTCAGATCAAAAATAATTCTACTTAGCCACACAGTACTGAAAGGCAACAAAGTAACTAATTTGTGTGGCAAATATGGAGGTTTTAATGGACTCTGTGAGAAATTATATCATAGGAATAGCTGTGTTAACTTGGATAGTGATTTTCTGAATCTTTTAATCTCTTCAAAATGTGAATACACGAAGATGACCATTACTAATCCTATACAAAGTTGTGTTCAATAAATACATATTGAATGAACCAATTTTTAAAAAAAGAAAGTATAGGGTTTAGACCTCTTTGTATCTTCTGAACATAGCACAATAATGAGCACATGGAAAGTCTACAATTAAATGCTTTTGTATAAGTGAAGTTATCTACATTGCTCATGATCTGATTTAGGATTGCTAATTCAATTGTTACATCTAACCAATTATTTACATGTGCTGAGGATTACTTAGTTTTCATAGCAACCTTAATCTTTCATTTCATGGATTTTGATATGTTTAAATATATAGCTTTGTTAAATGTTTTCACATTTAATGCATTTGCATTAATCTAATCTACTTATATTAAATCTAATTGCATTCTGACTTCCCAGGATAAACATTGTCATTAAACAAAAGGAACATTTTTCAAATAATTACTCATAGAGTCTAATAATCTAAGTACTATGCTTATTTTAATTCATTTGCTTTCTAAAAGTACATTATAAAAAAAATTCTGATATCTGAATTTAAACAGTTGAATTTATGAAGTATTAATATATCTTTCTCTTGAAGTATACAGCAATGTCCCAATGCCCAGATTTTTATTTTTATTTATTTATTTTTTTGTCAGTTCTTTAGCAAGAACAAAGCCAAAAGGAAAGGGCTTTTCCTTTGTTCTTTAGGGCACAGGTAAGAACTGGATGGATGCCTGTCTTCAGGGGAGAAATTCAGGTTCTTTTGCCTTGAATATTTTCTGTGTGAAGTCTCTTTATCAAGAGGCTTTTTACAGGGGAAGCCAGGATGGCTCAGTGGGTTAAGCGCTCACTTTGTAGCCCTGGGGACTGAGGATCAAATTCAGGCCCCGGTCCGTGTGGACCCATATGCTGAACTGGGGAGCTCCTCCAGTTCAATTCTCTCTCTGACTGTCTCTGTATCTCTCTCTGTGTCAAAAAAATAAAATAAAATAAAACCACAATAAAAAAATCTGGCTGACAGCAGAACCTCAATGTGGGCAGAGGCACTCAACTCTAAACCCATTCTTTAAAAAAAAAAAAAAAAAAGAGGCTTTTTACATTTGTACATGTAATTTTTGCACAGTTCTACACATCACCCTTTTTTTTTAAGAAAGAGATCTATTTTACTGTTTTGAGAGAGAGAGAAAGAAGGGGGGGAGGTCCCAGAGCAGTCTCCGTAGTTGTACATCAGTAGTTGTGACATGGTTTCATTCCACACAGGTGAATATGGGACCACAAGGGTGGAACCCGAACCCGAGGCCTCCTGCATGAGAGGTGAAAAACCTTCACCACTGAGCCATGTAGGCAGTTACCAGTTGTGCAGCAGTTCAGCATATGGGGTTTGCACAGACCAGGGCTGGGAATTGAACCCCAGACCATGCAATTGCAAGGCGAGCTCTCAACTGCTGAGCTATTCTGGCATCACCCTAAAAATCACCTTTTCAAAGTGTACAAATCAATGAGCTTTTGGTATACTCACAGAATTGTGCAAGCATCACAATAATCTAATTTCCCATCACCCCAAAAAGAAACCCCATGCCCATTAGCAATCATTCCCATTCCCTCAACTCCAATCCCTCTCCTCAGCCAGCCTTAAGTAATCACTAGAGAGGATCCAAGATGGCGGCATGAGAGGAGAACGCCGATAACTGCCTGGGAAGGGCCTTGGGAAAAGAGGAGAATCCACAGGGGAAACCCTGAGAAGAAACCTCAACTAAGAGAACCACACAACACGGAACAACACACAAAGGTTAGAGAAAAAAGGGGAGAGCGGGAGAGGTAAAGGGAAGCAGCGGTTCGGGGACAGAGACTCGGAGCGCGGCCCGGGGCTGGCAAAAACAAAGGGGGATTGGGGGACTACGGTCACAGTGGAGCTGGATCGAGGGCGGGCTGGAAGCCGAGACCTAGGGAGCGTGGAATCCCCACAAGACTGTGGACAATTTAACATCCGAACTCCAGGAACAGCACACAGTGCCCTAATCAGATCACAGAGCCTAAAGTGGAGCAGGGACTGTGGAGCAGGGTGGCTGCACTTCCTGGCGGGCAGGGTGAGAGCAGGGCACCAGCCCACAACAGCTCAGCACCCCTGATTTACGGAGGAGGTTGACTGTGAGGGAGCGCCTTCTGAGGACAGAGCTCTTGGAGTGAGGGCTGGGGCCTGAGTGGGCATAGCTGCATTGGACGTGCATGGAGTGAATCCGGGAGCGTGGAGCGGCTGCCACCCGAGCTGTGGCCTGTGCGCACAGGGCTTTCAGCGCCCCGCCCACCGGGCCTCAGCGACACTGCTGCCTGCTTGCCGGCGCGCGGTTGGGCTTTCGGCGCCCCGCCCACTGGGCCGCTGCGCATCACTGCATGCGCGCACCGGTCTTTTGGTGCCCCGCCCACCGGGCTGCCCCACAGTGCCAGTGCCGCTGCCTGCTCGCCAGTGCGCTACAGGGCTTTTGGTGCCCTCCTCGCCAGGCTGCCGCAGCACCACTGCCTATGCCCGGGACCGGCTTTCGGCGCCCTGCCCACCGGGCCGCTGCAGCGCGGCTGCCTGCTCGCGAGTGCGCAGCTGGGCTTTTGGCGTCCCGCCCACCGGGCCTCTGGGGCGTTGCGGACCGCGCGCAACTGGGCTGCCTGCCGGGTCTCCGAGGTGTCATTGCCTGTGCACGGGACTGCGCAGCCAACCAGGGCCTCTGCCAAGCCCCAACCCATCCAAGTGCTGCCCTGCGGGCGTGCCTTACAGATAC
>PVKE010049049.1:0-11386 GCA_004027555.1 Craseonycteris thonglongyai | reverse complement strand
GAACTGGGGGCACTCCCCAGTTCAGCATATGGGTCCACACGGGCTGGGCCAGGATTCAATCCTCAGTCCCCGGGGCTGCAAAGTGAGCGCTTAAACCACTGAGCCATTCCGGCTTCCCCCTGTATTTTTGACTATGTAAAATTTATTTTAAAATTACATTCTGTAGCTGTTTTTCAATAATGTGTAAAGCATTTGTTTTAAAAATAGAATAAACAGTGTGTATTTGACAAGAATTACATATTTTAGTGATATTAAGTTATTTGTGTTGCCTTTTAGTGTAACGGTAGAAATACAACCTCTCACTTGATTATAAAACAACTAACAACTGGAAAAAGTGTTTTGCCTGTGTTTCTCATGTCTGTCAAGATTTATTTATGCATCTATATTTTCTAAACTTTTACCATTTATTTTATCTTTTAGATAATAAAGGTATTGGTAATATAGACCAATCATTTAGAATTAGAATTTTAAATTATAAGATTTAGTGTATTTGTATGTCTGACTGTCTACCTACCTACTGACTGACCTACCTACCTACCTACGTATCATCATCATCATCATCATCATTATTATTATTAGCAGCAGCAGCAGCATCTATCTTATCTATCTACCCATCTGTCTATCATCTGTCTGTCTGTCTGTCTGTCTGTCTCATCTATCTATCTATATCTTTTCCCATAAGTATAGAGGGCAGAGTTAAGAATACTCCTCACTTCTTGGCACAGTATCATCTTTGGTTCATGTCAGGCCTTTCTACTATTTAATTCATGTTCATTCATTCACTCACTCATTTATTCTTATCTACTTTCATTCTCCATTTTTACAATCTCCAGCTCCATAGGAAACAGTTTAGATCTATCCATCTCACTGTATATCTATCTATACAGTCTTTATTTCTAACTACTGCAGTAGAGATTTTCTATTTTCTTCAAGTTATTTTTTCATTTGTTTTGAGAAATAATCCAACCTATTTGGAGATAGGCTAGTTCATATTAACTATTTAAGGACAAAATAATTGAATTCACTGGTTTTAAAAGTAAATGAGTTTAATATGTTGAAATAATTGAGAAATCTAGGAGAGTATATTATTCTTTTAACTCACTGACTTTTTTTTTAACTCAATAAGTAATTGAACGATAAACTTTATTTTCTATTAAGCATTAAATTTTGTTATTCTTTGCAGTTGGCTGTAGCATTGCATAGAACCTCAGATGTAGTCAGGATTCAATAAGTGTGTTGATTCTTTTTGATGCCACACCTACCAATTTGTTAATTGGGTTGGCCCTTTGTAAAAATATTAATTCATGCTTGGGGGTGTTAATATTTCTATATGATTTGGACATCAATCAAGTAAACAGATTTTATTACAAAAGCATTAAAAAATGTAGTTTCTAGTTTATAATCTAGTTGGTGACTACCCTTTCCTCTGAACATTATCACTTTTGATCCACATTACTGTTATGTCTAGTAAGCATGTCAGGTATTATCTCTATTTTAATAAAGGAAGGATTGAGACTAAAGACATTAAATGGCTTGCAGTAGTTTACTTTCCTGTGAAGTCAGAGTTAGTATTAGGCCTGGAATCTTCTGATTCCTAAGCCAGTGTTCTCAATTTTATATCCCTGCTTTCAAGTTCTTTTCCAGAAAGAATTGAAGGAGGTAAGTGTTTGAAATGAGGACTGTATACCATTTTGAAATGAAGCCACCTTAGATAAGCTCCATTATTAATGTTTTTATGTGGTGGGGCACAGATATATTTTATTTTTTAATGAAGTGCTACTTCTTTTGACAAAGCTGAAAATCATTGCTCTATCACTGTTGCTGCTTTTGTTTGGGGATGAAAGCTCTTAAGTCAGATTAGCCAATATTAACTCCATAAAAGAATGAAGAAAAAAAGTCTGAGTCCCTAAAATACTTGGTACATTTACATTATCTAGCTTATCATGTCACCCCCATAACAGTTAGAATGAAACTCAAGGTCCTCACTGTGACCTGTAGAACCCGGAATGACCTGGTCCTTGCCTCATTCTTTATTCTATAACACAATGTGCAATCGTTGAATGACTAGGAGACTCTAAACTCCATGAGTACAGAGACCATGCTTGTCCGAATCACTGTTGAAGCCTTAGTCACTTTGCACACAGTTGGCCCTTGATAAATGGTTATTTATGGTTATTTTTACATGTATTGTTATCCCAATATTATTACTATCGTTTTCTCCAGCTTTGAGATACAAGTGACATGTAATATGTAAGTTTAAGGTGTGCAACATACGATTTTATACACTTACACATTGCAAAAATAATTATCTCCATAGTGTTAGCTACCTCCTGTATCATTTCACGTAAGTGCTATTTTGTGTGTGTAATGTGGTAAGAACATTTGAGATCTGTCATAGTAAATTTCAAGTATGTAATATAGTATTGTTAACTAGAATCACTATGCTATACATTAGATCCCATAACTTATTCATCTTTAACTGGAAGTTTGTACCTTTTGACTACCTTCACCCATTTTGCCCACCCTCCACCCTCTCTGCCTCTGGCAACCACCAATCTTGCTTTCTGTATCTCTGTATCCATTAATATGTTTTGTTTGTTTGTTTTTGATTTTTAGGTTTTTAAATATGAGATCATGCCATTTTTGTCTTTCTTTGTCTAACGTACTTCATTTAGTATTATGCCCTCACGGTCCATCCATGTTATCATGAACTGCAGAATGACCTTCTTTCTCATGGCTGAACAATATTCCATAAAATACAGGTTACTTCTGTCAGAAATAACACCACAGTCAAGCACACTATAGTACTTAGAAAAGAGTGTTATTGGGATGCTGGGATAGCTCAACAGGTTGAGCACTTGCCTTGCAACCCTGAGGTCTGGGAATCAAATCCTGGCCCCTGCCTTTGCAAACCCATATGCTGAACTACAGTGCAACTTGGAGCTGCCAGGATCATGGTGAAGGTTCTTGCTTCCCATGTGGGAGGCCCCCAGTTTGGTTTTCACCCTGTGCTGCCCCACATCCATTTATGTGGAATGAAACTGTCACAACTAATGATGTACAACTATGGAGACTGCTCTGGGCCCTCCCCCACTCCTTCCTCACCTTCTCTTCAAACAATAGATTCTTTTAAAATAAATAAATAAAGGTGTTACTTCTGCTGGACCCTGTAGCTAATCATATCTTCTTTAACCTTTGTTCATTGCTGGATGCTTACATCTTGGCTATTGTGAATTACACTGCAGTGAATTTGGGAGTGCGTACATCTCTTTGAGATCTTGTTTTCATTTCTTTTGGATATGTACAGTATTCAGAAGTAGGATTTCTGCATCATATGATAGTTCTATTAATTTTTTTTTTTTTTTTTTACAATTACACATTTAAGGAGTTCAAAATGTAATCTATTTTTAATTTTTTGAGGAACTTATGTACTGTTTTTCATAGTGGCCTCACCAATTTACCTTCCTATCAACAATACACAAGAGTTCCTTTTTCTTCATCTCCTCACCAACACTTTATCTCTTGTCTTTTTGATGATAGCCATTGTAGTATAACATATATGAGGTGATACTTAATTGTGGTTTGTTTTGATTTGCTTTTCCCTGAGGATTGGTGAGGTTGAGCACCTTTTCATATACCTTTTAACCATTTATAGACCTTCTTTGGAGAAATGTCTGCTCAAGTCTGTTTATTTTCTTTTGCTGTTGAATTTTAGGTGTTTCTTATGTATTTTGGAAGTTAACCTCTAAATAAATATATGATTTGGAGATATTTTCTCCCATTCTGCAGGTTGCCTTTTCACTTTGCTTATTAGGTGTTTGTTTGTTCCTATGCAAAGCTTTTTAGTTTGATGTCCCCTTGCTTATTTTTGCTTTTGTTGCCATTGGTTTCTATGTCAATCCAAAAAAAATTGTTGCCAAGACTGATGTCAAGGAGCTTACCACCTGTGTTTTCTTCTAGTAATTTTATGGTTTTGAGTCTTACATTCAAGTCTTTCATAATTTTGAGTTGATTTCTATATCATGTAAGGTAGGAGCCTAGTTTCATGCTTTTGCACGTGGCTATCCAGTTTTCTCAGCGCCACTGATTGAGAGACTACCTCTTCTCCATTGCTTATTTTTGGCTCCTTTATTGTAAGTAATTGACTTTATGTGTATAGGTTTGTTTCTGGGGTCTTTCTTCTCTTTCATTGATTTATGTTTTTATGCCAATATACAATAAATATTATAAATCAAAACTATACTGTTTTGATAACTATAGCTTTGTAAAATAGTTTTAAATCAGGAAGTGTGATGCCTTCAGTTTTTCTTAAGATTGCTTTGGCTCTTTGGGGTCTTCTGTGGTTCCATACCAATTTTAAGATTGCTTTCTCTATTTCTGTAAAAAATGCCATTGGAATTTTGATAGAGGTTACATGGACTCTATAGGTCACTTTGGGTAATACAGACATTTTAACAATCTTAATTCACCCAATCTATGAAACATGGACTCTCTTTCCATTTATTTGGGTCTCTTCAGTATTTTTCATTAATGTCTTCTAGTTTTCAGCAAACAGACCTTTCACTTCCTTGGTTAAATTATTCCTAAATATTTTATTCTTTTATGCTTTTTATTCTATTATGAATAAAAATTTTTTAATTATATTTTTCACTAACGGTTGACATTAAATATGATTTTATATTAGTTTTAGGTGTACACCATAGTGGTTGGACATTTATAAAATTTATGCACTGATCCCCCAGTTAGTCTAGTACCCACCTGACACTATACGTAGTTGTTGCAACATTATTGACTATTTTTAAATGAGATTGTCTTTTAAATTTTTCTTATAATAGTTCATTTTTAATGTGTACAAATTAATATTGATTTTTGTGTCCTGCACCTTTACTGAATTGATGAATATTTATTGAACGAGTGAATGTTGAATAAATTATCAAAATCTGATTAATTTACATTCATTTCCTCTGAGGAAAATCTCAAAATATATAGTACATTTGATGAATATTTCCATAAAAAATGATTTTTAGTGCATAATAGTAGTGGAAGTACCATTGTAGCTGTGATTTAAAGAATGTTATACCACATTATTTGCATGTGATTTCTTTAATACCCACAACAACTTTGTGAAGTTAGTAGTATACCTTCACTTTATAGTCGATGAAACAGACACAGTTAACAACTTGCTTAAAGCCACTTACCTAGTAATTGGCAGAACTGAGATTTGAGCCTAAGTCTACCTGCAACTAAAGTCAGCACTACTCTATTTTGCTGCTTCCTAAATTAGTATCACTCTACTTTGTTGCTTCCTAAGTTAATACTTAAGTTGTCTGGGAAATTTATTCTGATGAACAACTTTATTTCCCAATGATGCTGGATAAATGAGGTGTTACTGAAATAGGTGCTAATTAAATGGCACAGCGAGTAAGTGCAAAAGAAATTAAAGAAGGAAAAGGTGTGTGCTGAAGTCATCAGGGAAGCTTCTTGGAGTAGCTGTGGGACTTTAGTTCATTCACTTAATGATGTGAAAGAGCAGGGTATTGGACCTTGTAGAATATATGGGATACAACTAAGTATAGAGGAGAGTAGAGGTATTTCAGTTTGGAAAAAGACTTAAAGGCTTGGAGGTGTTGTGAATATCCTGAAAGGAAGACTAGTGTGACTGGGAGAGAGGATTTATATTGGACAAAAGTAGAATATTTGTTGAAAAAGTGGCTGAGGATGATTGGGTGTGGTATTTCATCTATATAGAATTTAACTTTTTTTTTTTGTGGTTGACAATAACAGTGGCAGTGTTGGTGAATGTAATACTTTAGGACATTCAGTATGGTAACAGTGTGCAAGTTTTAAATTAGAAGAGTGCAACATTGGTAGCACAGTGAATAAGAGTGGCAATTTTGGCTCTGGGCTTGTAGTCTACCTCTTCTACTTGCTGGCTTATGAGCTTGGAATGTTATTTACTGACTGTCCTTCAGTTGCTCCTCTGTGGAATGGGAATTGAATAGTACATTTTTTTCTCCCAATTCCAGAGATTCTGATTCAGTGGGTCTAAGGTGTGGGCCAAGAATACCCCCTCCTCTCAATCCAGATTTAGTTACCTACCTACCCCTTCTCTGTGATCCTATAGCACTTTGTATCTGCTTAATATTTTCTTTCTTGATCTTAGGTGGAAAAAAAAAAATTGAATTAGTCAAGCTTCTCAGATAATGGCATATTATCAGCTTCGCAAGTACAAGGCTCCGCTCTTGTTTTATTGAAAATGGTTCTCATTTATACACAATTGCCATTCTCATTCTCTCCCTCCATAGACATCCATACTGATGTTTTGGCTATGTCTGCATCTTTAAAGAATATGGTGGTGTTTTATGCACATATGTGTTTTTAATTTATACAAATGGTATTCTGCTATAGATCTGTTTCTCTTTTACTCAATACTCTAAAAATGCCTTTTATGATGGAAAACTTTAAACATATATAAATGTGGAGAGAATAGCATAACAAAACCCCTGGTTTCCATTATCATTTCTAACCACTCCTCCCCTCAAGTCCACCTCTGCAAACTATTTTTCCAAAGCAAATCTGAAATTTTCTTCCCCTGTATTTCCATTATCAATACTTAAAAAGAAAAAGAAAAAAAAATCTATCCATTTGAATCTTTACACATATATGTCATAACTTCTAACTGCTGAAGGAATTTCAGAGTATATTTCTACCTTACTTTACTTACCTGGTCCTCTGGTGGTGGCCACCTCGATTCCCTGTAACTCCTTGCTACAACAAACAACTCTGTGATTTCCACTTTTATACATGACTCCTCTTAAGGACTTTTGAGAGAACTCTGATTTTTCCAGAGCAAGATCTCTGCAGCATAGGGCATGCATATACTTCATTTCACCAAGGGCTGTCAGCTTTTTTTCCAGAATGGCTGTACCACTTTACAATCTCATTGGCATTACATGAAAGTTCCCTTTCTCTCCATTTCCAGTGATACTTGGTATTATCTCACACTGTATTTTCTCTGGACTGACATGTGAAGTGGTATGTCATTACTTAAATGTTTATTTCTCTGACTAATGAGGTTGGTTGTCTCTTCATATACTGTTACCTATTATCCTTAGAGGCTCCTGTTCTGCTATTTCTTCTATCTAGAAAACGTTCCCTTTATTGGCTTAGCCCACTCACTTACTTCCGAACTCTGCTTAAATATCATATCCTGGACCATCTGACCAAAAGAGTACTTTTCATCACCTTCTGTCTTTGTTCTGCTTTATCATCATAGTATTTATCATAACAAAACATATTAATAGTATATTTTATTATGTTTTTGTTTGTTTGTTTACCCTGCTCACATTTGTTAAAAGTCAGGGATCTCACTTGTGTTGTACATACCTATAACCATAGCACTTAAAAAAGTAGGTACTTAGTAAATATTTGCTGAGTGAGTAAATGTGAATTTGCTATTAATATCCTTTGCCCTTTTTTCCTATTCAGGAGAAATTCTTTGAATATTCTAGACATTAATACTTGTTAATTTTAGACTTTGTAATTTAACCTGTTAATTTTGTCTATGATATCTTCCTTTGATAAAGAATCTTTAAATTTCAAGTGGTTAAATCATCACATCGCAACACATAAATCAACACATTGTGGTTTGTGTTAATGGACTGAAGAAATCCTTTTCTATTCAAATATCACCAATCCTCCTACATTCACTGCTGTCTGCTTTACAATTTTATATTTCACATTTGAGTCTCTTGATCCCTCAAGAATTAACTTTGTTTAGGATGTGCAGTGTAGTGTTTGGTTTTATTTTGCTTCCTTTAGAATATAAGCACTTTAAACTTTTCCTGCTGATTTGTTAAGTAATTCACCCTTACTATATATATGAGTTCTTTCTCCTATTTCATTTCTTAGGTGTCTGTTTCTGTGTAATATCATGATATTCTTTTATGACAGTGGTTCTGTTCTCTAAAGTCTGATAGGGCAAGGCCTCCTTCTTTTTGAAAATTAACATACTAACATTCACAATAGCAACAACTACTATCAAGTAACTAATGTAAAAAAGAATGTGTATGACTATTACAGAGAAATTTTCAAAACTTGATTAAAGGACATTAAAGAAGACATAACTAGATGAGCACACAATGCAACACATAGACCATATATTGTAGAATTGTACACCTGGAATCTATGTAATTTTACTAACCAGTGTCACCCCAATAAATTTAATTAAAAAAAAATAAAAGAAGATATAACTAGTAACAGAGAAATACTCTAGGGTGATTTAATGTTATAAAGATGTCACTTCTCCCCAAATTAATCTATAAATTTGATGCAACTGCAAATCAAAATTTCAATAAGATTTGTGCAGACCTCAATATATTTATTCTACAGTTTATGTGGGATTTTTTGCAAATATGTTTTAATTTTCAAAATAAATGTATACTTACTTACATAGTATATTTTATACTGCATTTTTTATTGTAACTAGTTTTTGCATTCTCATGGATGAGTTGGTTAGAGACAGCAAAGAAAAAAGACAGCAGCAGAGATAAGTGTTTAGATGAGCAGTGATAGAAATTGTGGTGGAATAAAATTAATAAAATAAAATGTTAAAAAAGAAGAAATTGTGGTGGAGGCATCAGGTAACACTCTCAGGAGAAAAACAGAAAAGATAGAAGATAGAAAAGTGAAAGATTGTTGAATAAATACATACTCCTTCCTCAAGGAAAGGAAAATAAATGCATTAAGAACAGAGGACAAGCAGCCACCTCTAATGTTCCTTAGCATAATGCCTTACTAGTGATGCATACCATGTCTAGTCCAACAGTCTACGAGGGCTGTCTGGAAAAAACCCCAGCCATAAATGCCTCTATTTGTCATATTACATGGCTGGATAGTTTCCGGACAGCCCTCATACATGAACTACTTACCTGTCGGGAATATAGCATTTATAGCAGGTAGCTCTAAGATGTAGCTCAATAATTGATGCTTATACATTAAGTGATCCTGAGTAAAAAGAAGAGCTTTAAATATATTCTTACTGTTGTGTTTAAAGTGTCAGGGAAATGGGTTTTAGAGAGTTTCTGGCTTTAAGTTGATTTTTTACGTAGAGATAAAATATGTATACAGATAATATAATGTTATCACAGATATGCTAGCAAAGTGTTATGAGATTTCAAAGGTGGAAGAAAACACTTTTGCTACATACATTGGGGAAGGATTCATTTGAGCTTAATGTTTAAAAGAAAATAGAATACTGTAATTGTGTATGCACATGAGAATTTAGGTGAGACACAGTGCTTGTCTATTCTGTGATGTTGGGCTTTTTATGCAAACTAAAAGGGAAGAGACCGACTGTGTGCTTCTACCATGTAGCACACATTGTTTCAGGTCCTTCATTTACATTGGTATCTTTACACTTATAACAACCCTATGATGCACATCTTATTAACATTATGTGATGAGGAAACACAAGTTCTAGAGAAATAAAATAGTAGCTGCTCGATGTCATGTAACTAGTGTCTAGAGTTGTTTTTCTATTACAGTTACCTGAGATTGTCCATTTGCTAGCTGTTATCTGAACGTTCCCAGAATAGTTATGGTGATTACTACTTTAAGAATATACACAGACTGCCACAATACCAACTATTGTTAAGCCTATTCTAACTTCTAATGTTTATAAGGGTTTGACTGATGGAAGTCTCTGCCCTCCAGCTTTTTCCTCCCTCCCCTCATTTCTCCACTACCTATCTTTAGCAAGGTGTGTCATTCTAATGAGTATTATGGTTGTTAAATGGGAGAAAGGTGGGTGTTCTAGTACAGAAATGAGAATTGAGTGGTAGAAT
This sequence comes from Craseonycteris thonglongyai, assembly GCA_004027555.1. NCBI lineage: Eukaryota > Metazoa > Chordata > Mammalia > Chiroptera > Craseonycteridae > Craseonycteris > Craseonycteris thonglongyai. The sequence goes on along the minus strand of PVKE010049049.1, from coordinate 1,541 downwards.
TAGAAATATTCTCTTGGCCTTGATGTGGCAAGAGTGAAATCATGTTGAAGAGAGTAAGGACATTGATCTTCAGCTGGAAAGCAAGGAACTGTCACAAAGTGCATGTATAGTTATATATCAGCTTTGGAGGGCTGTAGTATCATTATTCTAGCCATGTTTCTGACAAGGCCTTTATGCCATGGATACCTGCTAACTCTAATAATATTTCAATGCTTAATTAGAATATAAGCCAAGATAGTTTATATATTTTGTTGTGTATTTCCCTTTTATTTTCTATTAATATTTACTAAAATATTTTTGAAAATTCTGATAAATAATTTAGGACTGAATAGTGAATGCTTGAATGTGTGAGCAGTACTGAGAACTGAGAGAAGGAAGGTTTTTTATTTCTGTGTTCAGACCATAGCTTTAAATGAGGATCAGGGTGCCTTAATGGACCAGGGTAGGGGTGAATCTGCAGGAACTATATAAAAACCCTAAACAGAAAATGATTTCCAGGGTCACAGAGTAAGTAAGATTTTGTTGGACCAATTGTCCATTTTTTTTAAATTTTTTATCAGTGAACGCTATCAATTTTTTGTTTCATTTTTACTAAGGTATTTGAGTCCTTACAGTGACATTGATGAAATGATTCAGGAAACCAAAATGTCGTATCTGTGATCTCACAATCTGTTAGAAAGTTCCATTGTTTACTTGTTGTCTTGAGTTGGAAGAGTTCTCTAGAAGTTAAGGAAGACATTTGGTAATATTTTTAGATCCTGTGATTCTTAAGCCTGATCTAGGTAGGATTAAATAGCTGACTTACTATGAAGCATAGAGATTGGATTGCCAACTTCTGTTGCTGTAACCATTCTATCACGTAGTACTGTAGTCTTAATATTTTTTGTGGTACCCATTCAACCTTGATTAGTAAATTAGCTGGTAGCTCTTAGCTCTACTCTTGTGACTGTCTTGTAAAATTTATGAAAATGGTATTAAGCTGAGTGATGTACTAGATGATATGCAGCCAAGTCTGTCTATATATCTAGTTGCTTTTTTTCCCCACTTAGTTTTGTTTTTAAATCAGTATTCTACCTAATATTTTGTTTCATGATGATTATATTAATATTACCTAGCAAGCATGCCTGTGATTAGCAAAACAGTATGGCAAAATGAAAACCCCTGGTTTTGATGTCATTTGTGTATGTGTTTAAACAGATCAAGTTTTACTTTTATGTGGAATAATTAGGCAGCATGTATAACAGTTCAACAATGAAATGCATTTTACCAGTTAAAAAAATTAATATAGAGGTTTGAGTTTGTCCTATTGTTCACCATCTACTGCACCAAACAATGGTTAAAGCTATATTGTGAATTCTAAGAGTGAATGTCTGAATGCATTTTAAAGTAGAGCAAAAAATTTATTCAGAGATTTAGCAGCAGGAGAGGGGTAGATTCCTTGCTATTTATCTAGTCAGCTTTCTTGCCTTCTACAAAATAAACACTAGTGAAGTCTTTGAAATCCCGAGGCCTTATTTTTGTGTTCCTTTTGTTGAAATTAT
>PVKE010049048.1:0-11386 GCA_004027555.1 Craseonycteris thonglongyai | reverse complement strand
AACAAGAGGTTATCATATCTTTTTGTGTCTGATTTACACATGTAAGAAAGATCCCTAGACACTGTAGGAAGGCATTACTATTCCAATTAAGCCAATATGGTCAATCTCCTTTTTCAGAACAAAATACCTTTATTAGATGTTAAGAGATCGGATAAGAAATTAAAGGGATGCCAGTTTATGGAATGGTTTAGGCTTGCTGCGCACTCCGAGGCAATGCTGCTTTTGTTAAGGGAGCGGTATTCCACTCTGGAGGTTCCTCTTCGTAAATGAGCTGACAGCTGGCTCAGTTCTGCTCCATCACATAGCTGCCCAGGAGCTCAGCTGTCTGTTTCTGGGGATGTGCTCAGCAAAAGGACTGATGAGATTTCATTTAATCAAATTTCACACAGGCCAGTAAGTTTGATTCTTCAGCTCCTATGCAAATCCTGCCAAGTCCATTTTATGTAAGTACTGAGCTGTGAACTTAAAAAGCTGCTGCAACTCCTTTCTCAGGCAAAGGTTTCTGAGCAGTAAGGCCTTACAGAGAGGGTACCCTTTGCTATTTGTTTTTCAAACACTAGAGAACATAGGAGGAGTGGAGTATGGCAAGGGGCAAGTGTATGTATATTACCATGAGACTTCTTATCACAGGCAACAAAAGATATCAGAAAGACTCAGTACAGGTCAAGCTGCCTGAAATTACATGGTCATCTCTCCTTACCTTACCTTTGTCAGGTGAAAGCCAGATGACTTCCTGGGTATTTGATTTCTCTTCAGTGTGGAGTCTACAACCAAAGGGCAAGTGGTGGATATTTGAAAGGTTGGTGCAATGTTGATAACTACTGAAGAACTCATGGAGAAAACACATTTTTCCTTGGAAGCACGTTATGTCTGTATCAAAACGCATATCTTCCCAAATCACAGTCTCTGCGTGATTTAGGAAAATATGCACAAACAACTCAATTAAAACACAATTGAAACTGTTCTGTCTTTTTCATTCCCAAAGTCATTTCCATGATTTTCTCTTTTATCAGGTTTCATTATATTAGCAGAATATAGCCCTGATAAACCCTCGTATGTTGCTTCTCCAATCCATTTCCCATATTCTTGCCAAAGTAATATTTCTAAAACATTCATTTAAACAGCGAACACTTCTTCTGTTTAAAACATTAGATAGCTCATTATTTGTTTCAGGTTTTTTTAGATCTTCAGTATATCCACAATAGGTCTTACCCTGACAGTTTAATTGTTACTTATTCCTAATATCCAAAAATATCCTCTAGCCGGATGAAAAAAATTAAATAAACACAACAGAACTCATTAGTTCTTTATACTCTTTCTTTGATTCATGTTTTTTCACTCTTGTTCATGGGTTTTTCTTTGAGTAAAATGTTCTTCTCTTAGTCTACTTTTCTGCCATTTAGATTTCTATTCAGGTTATAAGACTCAATATCCTAAGAACTTGAATGAGTTTCTTTTTCATTTATGCAGCTTCCTTCAGTTATTATACTTCATATCTATTGATTGTCTTTTTATATTTGGTTAGAAAGATTTCAGGTTTTAGTATGGCAAGTGATTTTCAATTGAAACCTGTACGTTTATATTATGTTGTAAGCCTCTAGATATTACTTTAAATATCTATTTTAAATGGCTTTTTTTTGTGATATTGCTCTGACAGAACAAAAGTTTCTCTATTTTATTATTGCCAGGTGGAAATTGAGGTCCAGGGTTTTCACCAGGCTTCTATTGACACTGGAGACGGAAGCTAATCATTATATCTGAGAGGTGGTGACAATATTATCTCTACACTGACATCGTGACAGGGCTGACCACCTTACCATTGGTCCATGATAAAATTTATGAATTTCCTTCTCTGGTTCTATCCCAGTAGGGATGGGAAGGGAGGCTTCATTATGTTAGCTATGGGTAGGAATTAAGGATCATTGCATGTTATTTAATGAAACTATATTAGTGGATAGGGTCTCATTAATGACTAGTGGGGATGGAAGTCCAGCCTCCTTCTTTGTCTTTTCTGATAACACCTCAAGAAACATTTTGAGTCACTTGAAATACATTTAGAAGTTGAAGCTCCTCACATAGCTTTTTCTAAAGTGAGTGGGAAGGGGACCATATTTTTTTTCCCCCTGTGGTGCATGGCTGAAATAAAACTATAGTGTGTAAAATTTTTTTTGTCTTGCTAGTTAGTTGCCCCTTTCCAATTCCTTTGTATAATGGGACCAGGAATTTTGGGGGCTTTGTTGTGTTGTTTTTTTTTGTTTTTCTTTTAAGCATTTAAAAAATGTTATACAACTTTGCTATGGCTTTTACATTCTGATGAGGAATTAACCATTAATCTCATTGTTACACCCTAATATGTAATGAGTTTTTTTCTAATCCAACTTTTAAGTTTGTTTCTTTGTCTTTGAATAATTTTCATTGTTTAACAAGTCTTTAGGATCTGAGTATCTTTTTCACTTTTTTCTCTATATTGTCCAGAAGAAATTATTTCTATTGATTTGTGTTCAATTCACTCTCTCTTTCCCATGCCACTCAGTTCAGTTTTTAATTTTGTCCTGTGATTATCTTATTTCAGTTTTTTAAATTTTGACTTCTAGGATTTCTATTTTTTTAGTAATTTTTATTCTTTCTTAAGGATTTCAACATGCACATAAATATGTATTTTTATATGCTCATAATTTAATTGTATTCATACATTTACTTAATTTATCCTCTTTTAAATATTATTTATTTATATATTTACTTATTTTATATTCAAGTTTGGGTTTATATCAGAATCACTCTTGACTGATGTTTTATTTATATTAAGAATATGTTTTGTTTTCTTGACTTTTCATGTGTTGATTAATTTGAGATTGTGTCCTATACATTACAAATGTTAAATTGTAGAGATTCTAGGTTCTGTTTTTTTTCCTCGAATGATTCTTAGTGATTGTTTTACAAGGCAGTTATCCTAACTTTTTTTTAAAGATTTATTTATTTTATTGTTTTTGACAGAGAGAGAGAGAGAGAGAGAGAGAGATACAGAGACAGAGAACTGAACTGGGGGAACTCCCCAGTTCATCATATCGGTCCTCACGGGCTGGGGTCGGGATTCGATCCTCGGTCCCTGGCTCTGCAAAGTGAGCACTTAACCCACTGAGCTATCCCGGCTTCCCCAGTTATCCTAACTTTAAGTGAAGAAAATTTTTTGGGCATCAGATATAGTAAACATTCAGACATTTTGTCTTTGTCACTTTCTTTGAGTATATTTTTATTTTAAGATTTATTTTATTGTTTTGAGAGAAGGCGAGAGAGATAAGAGAGAAGGGAGAGGACCCAGAGCAGTCTCCATAGTTGTACACCATTCGTTGTGACATAGTTTCATTCCACACAGGTGGATGTGGGCCTGTGCGGGGAGTGAATTGAACTGGTGGCCTCCCACATGGGAGGCAAGAACCTCTGCTGCCATGCCAGTGGTTACCAGTTGTACCACAGTTCATATGGGTTTGCATGAGCCAGGACTGAGATTCAATCTCTGAACCCATGATTGCAAGGCAAGTACTCAACCTGCTGAGCTATTCTGGCATCCTTCTTTGAGCATATTAGACACATGTGTGATCCAGGTGTCAGTCAGAAATGTGGGAAGACCAAATATGGAGACGAATTTCTGGGTTTTTTTTCCTTCTGGAATCCCCCTTTCTTTTTAGTGGCCAAAGTTTTCCAATTTCAATTTTTTGTTTCCCTGGCCAGAAAAATTATTTTTTACATCTGGAAAAACCGTCTTGTCACCTATATCCTGTGAAAGACATGTAGGCGAGGCTAACTTTGAAAAAATAAGAATTCACTTCATACAGCTTTCCTCCTCATGTCTTTTGAGTGTGTATTCCTTACTGGAGCCTATTGGTTTCTGTTCACTCTTCTGTGACTATAGGTACTTTCTTTTTGCTCAGTTTTCAGATTTCATGACAGTTTGAGAAGGTAGTCACCCAGTAAAATCTCAGTCCATCATTACTAAAAATAAAAAGTCAGTAATCCAATTTTTAATGAGGTACTAATCATTAAACTCTCATCTCTCATTCTAAAAACTGTCATTTTATATTTTACCTAAAGATACTGGGCTGAGCCTCTGAAAAAATGCATCTTTCTTTTGTCAGTTGACCTCCTATTGGGTTTAACATATAGAGGTCAGTAGAGGGTGAATGGACAGTGTGAGTAGGGGAGAAGAGACTTGATTCGTCTTTTTGATGTTATTGTGGTGCCCCCTTATTCATGGGAATAAATTTCAAGACTTCCAATAGATGCCTGAAACCTCAAATAGTACCAGATTCCATATATACTATGTTTTTTTTCTATACATACATACACTTTACAGCTTCTCTTTGGCATATTCAAATTGCCAACATTAGTACTCTTGTGTTTTGGGGTCATTATTAAGTAAAATAAGGGTTACTTGAACACAAGAACTGTGATACCTTGATAATCAATATGATAACCTAGATACCTACTAAGTTACTAATGGACAGAAATGATGATATACAGTGTGGATTTACTGGACAAAGGAATGGTTCACAGTTCAAATGGAATAGAACCAGACAGCATGGTATTTCATCAAGCTATTCAAAATGTCATGCAATTTAAAAATTACAGATTGTTTATTTCTGTAACTTTCCGTTTAGTATTTTTAAACCATGGTTGACTAGGTAACTGAAACTGTGGAAAGCAAAACTGTGGATCGGGGTGGGGAGGGCTTTTGTACTACAAAATCATGTTAGTATTGAGTAATTCATATGACAATTCTATTTATTTAAGATCTTAAATTCCTTTAGCAATCATAGAATCGACTTCATTGTGCCCCTTCAGAGATTTCTGAAATATTTGATTAGGGACCCTTTCTCAGATTTCTGCATGCGTATCTGACACTGATACATTCTAAAAGCTGCTGAGACACTGGCACAGTATCATCATTTGGTTGTAGTTCCAGATCCCAGGATCTTGCCTTGCCTCAAGGATTCCATTTCCTAACAACTTCCCCTTTTCTCTGTAGCAGTAGAGGTGGCAGCTGCTTCTGTGAGTATTATTTTGGTGTGTGTTCACTTCTTTTATTATTATTTAAGAATTAATTTTATTGTTTTAGAGAAAATGAGAGACAGTGAGAGAGAAGCAGGGAGGACCCATAACAGTCTCCACAGTTGGACATCATTAGTTTTGACATAGCTTTATTCCACACAGGTGAATGTGGGGCCATGTGGGACAGGAACCAAACTGGGGGTTTCCCAAATCGAGGCAAGAACCTTCACTGCCTAGCCATCCTGGAAGTTACCAGTTGTGTGGCAGTTCAGTATATGGGTTAGCACAGGCCGGGGCTGGGGTTTAATTCCTGTACCTCATGGTTGCAAGACAAGCACTCAACCTGCTGAACTATCCAGGCATCGCCTAGTCACTTCTTTTTAATTGTGTAATTATTTGACAACAGTTCAACAAATTTATTGTATTTAATTCTCCATTTTAAAATAGTGTTTCTTAAATAAATCTAAGATATTTAGTACCTCCTTCTCATCTGGTCTGTTCAGCATTATATCATCAATGTGATAGTGACATTTTGTGTCCTATATCATCATCTCAGCCAACTAAAATTTCAGGGAGCAATAAAGTAGGCATGAACCTGAGCCCAAATAAAAAAATATATATATATATATATATTATTGGATATATCAGGTGAAAATAAATTACTTCTGGTAGTTACTGAAAATTGGTATATAGAAACACCACTGCCAGCAAACACTGTTTTCCAGATAAGTACCTTTCCATAAATTGCAACAAACTGTTTCTTTGCTCCAATAAGGACACCACATAGGAAAAAACAACTTCAGTTGCATTTAGTTTATAACAGTCTATAAAAATCTCTAAAATCCCATGTACTTTTGCCCTATGCCATATAGGTAAGTTAAATTAAGCCTTAGCTAGTCATCTAATTTCTGAATATTTTTATTCCTTTCAGTTTTTTTTTCTTTTTGTTTGTTTGTTTTTCTCTGTACATCCCTGGAAAATTAATAGGAAATATGACTATTTCAAATATCCTTACACACATGCTAGTGACAGACCTTCTGACAAACGTAGCAATGGTATTTCCCAGCAAGAGAATCCTTAATCATGGAATAATTTTGGCCAGATATACTTGGCTTGTGTAATATTGCTAATAATAATAATAATAATACCATTTATGCATTTGTGGGAGGGACATGGTTTCCCTCAAAATATATTGGAGTAGGAAATAGAACTTTTTCACCACTTAAACAGCTCTCATCTGTGTAAATAATGTAATTGCTCATATCATTTCATGAAATTATGTTATATCTGGGCCAGCGTGTATCCTAATATAGTCAGAAAGGGCCTTTGGAGTGGTAATGGCTGTCCTGAGTTAATCCTTGCTTCACCTGTGCATTGAGACAAATTTTATCCTTAAAATTATTTATAAAGTTCTGTATTGTATGACATGATTCTTGTGAATCTTATTTAATGAAAGAACTCTTTGCATCACCTCAAAAAACATTATACATTATGAAGCCAAGTTCTGTGTTTATACAAGTAATGTGAAATACCAAGATATAATAATAAAGGAAAATTATCAAAATTTGACACATCAAAAATTGCATGTCCCATGTTTCTGTGAAATAGATTAAATATAAATTATATTTAACTGTCTGTTATGAAGTTTATAATTATCTATTTCTCACACATTTAAAGTTACCAATTCATCTCTATAGCTATATCTGTTTATCTGTCTATCTACCTATCTATCTATCTGACAAAACAGGTGGTCTGTGGTGGGAGGACAAATTACCGTATTTTCCGGCGCATAAGACGACCGGGCGTATAAGACGACCCCCTAAATTTACAGTTAAAACATAGGTTTAGGCCTATATTCGCTGTATAAGACTACAGCCTCGGAAGTGGGGGGTAGTCTTATACAGCGAATATAGGCCTAAACCTATGTTTTAACTGTAAAATTAGGGGGTCATCTTATATGCCCGGTCATCTTACACGCCGAAAAATACGGGGGATATTTTGTGCTTTATAGTATTTGTCTTGATGGAAACTATAATTAATTAATATAATTAGTAATAATAATAAAGTTCTTTATATTTGGTAATGCTTAGCCGCTATGTGACACAAAGAAAATACTTCATATTTTCTTTTGTTCACCTATGTTTAACTGATGGAACCAAACTGAAAATATTTAAGATTTCTGGATATCTATTCATGTTTTGCTCACTGCTCACAGTATGCCTACAATCTGTGCCATTATCCATCCTAAAGATTAAAAATTTGAAAGGTCTGGACACCTTCATTGTGTTCACACAATATCTCCGATCTATAATAAATAGTCAGCAATAAATTATATATGTTGTAGCAGAGAAAAAGTAGATGCATCTTCATCTTTTCCTTTGAATAGCTTCATTATTCAGTTGAAATTTAGACTTTATATTTAATAAACTACTAGTCTCAAGATTTTTAATATAAAATATGTATTTAATTTTAGGATGAAAGGACATACATAATTATATAATTTTCTGCTATATCTTGTGAATTATAATTACTATGTAATATACTCTGATAATATAGTAAATGTTGAGATTTAGCTCCTTTTTTTCCCCAAAACACTATTATGCATGTATGCAACAAAGAGGAATATAATTAAAATAAGAGCCTACGGGTTAAACTACATTTCTGATAAATATATATGTAAAAATATTGGAAAAGTAAATGTCTAAAACTGTAATATCTAATTAAGGGTTTAAATGGAGAGCTGGAGTTTTGATATTCTCCCTATATTATTCAGAATTGTGCAGGATAAAGGACAGTCCTATACATAGAATTGCTACTGAAGTCAATCTCATCACACCATCACAGGTTTAATAACGGTTGAACTCCAGCTGCTGGTTATGTGAAAAATGACTCATCAATCATTTATATTACTTAAAATCATGTTGGCTGTAAAAAATAATTTTCATCAATCAATTTGCTACTGCTTGGTTTTACTACAAAAATACATCTAAAGAAAGAGTAAAATTATTTTATCTTCTATAATTAAAAAAAAAAATACCTGGTATTGTAGTGCCAACTTGAAAAATTAGTAGTATCAAACAATATTGTTCCTTGAATTCTTCATAAATAACTCTTAGCATGAATCATGTTGGAATGATGAAGATGAATGAAATGCTATTACAACAAGAAAATATTGATGAGTAAGTACTAGTTATTTTTAAAGCACTAAGATTGTAAAATTGGCTTTTTATATTCTTTCTATAAGTGAGATGGTTATTAACTAAGCAAAGCATGCATAGCTTAATTGTTTAGATGACTGAGCCAAGTTTAAATGTCATTTAGAAGTGCTTACAACATATGGCATTGATAGATGAAAAAGAAAATTGCCATTTCAAGTTGACCTCTTCTATATCAAAACCAGGGCTATCTTAAGTGAGTTTGGATAACTACCTAAATTAGTCATCATTAAAGAACCACAAACTCTAAAATATTTGACTTTGTTGCTTTATATTTAAAAATTATTTTGTAACAAAGGGCAAAACTTACTACTAAAATACAGAAAAATGAGTTTATATATTGTTTTTACTTTTTCTTTTCTTGATGTGATTATGTACATTAATATATATATTTTTAGATAATCCACCTAAACTAATAAGTATGAGTAGAAAAAAATATCTCTGGAAGGTTTTATTCATTATTGATGACATTCAGTTGAAAATATTCATAATAGAAAGTTTTTCTGTTCTGGGATCAAATTCTAACACAGCAAAGATTATGGTTGCAATAATAAAGATCCTATATTTTCATTATATACATAAAATTTATATTATCAGGGTGAATAAAGAGTTTATCTCCAACCAGACTGAATTCGATGTTGCAAAAAATAAAAAAGCAAACAAATAAATATATATTTCTACTTTTTTTCATGCTTAGGTGTTAAGTTCTTTAATTCATTTAATTTTATTTAATTGAAGACAATGATTTTTATAATTTGATAACATCAATTAACAATTTTTTTTAAATTTTGCTTGGTATGAAGGAAGAAATAGAGTGAAGGGTAAAGAAACATATTTATTGAGCATCAACTATTTGCCAATATCTGTTCTAGGCATTTAACATAAGTTATTGACCTTTATATAAGACATAACCCCTATTCATGATGTTATGGTAGATTTAAAAATATGGTTTAGTGAGAATTAAAAACAATTTTTATCTTAGTTAAACTAGCCTTTATGTATATAGCTCCTGTTACATTAACATTTTGGTTTAGTGTTTTTTAAATAAATATATATTCAGATAAATCTCATAAAGGTATCTGAATAAAATATAATTAGCAACTAATTTCTAAAATAATAATTAATATATACATGGAAATGCATGTGTGGCCATATATATGAATGTGGTAAACAGCAATGAAGCTCACCAGCTCTTTCTAAAGACAAACACAAAAGCACAATCACTCTTATAATATTAATATATTTATATTAGTTGGCAAACATAGCCTGGCTCAAATTGAAAATATATGCTTTCACAAAAGGACTTTTATTTTCTCCTCTATTGATTTGCAATACTTTTACTTTTTGCTGTTTCTTTAAGAGGCTTCAGAGTAAGCCTCATAAACTTAAATTGTGTGTGTGTGTGGTTTCATGAACAATGTGATTGTTACAATATGAGACTCACAAAGCTGCATTTCTTATTCCAATCTCAGCACTCCCATCTTTATGCTTTAATTTTCTATATATTAATACTATGACTCCATATTGTATTTTTATTATCTTAAGTTTAAACAAGTAATAGTGTTAAAATGGTTTTAATTATAAGGATGGAGAAAAGTGCTTTATATTTAGTGACCACTCTTGCTGGAGTTATTTGTTCCTGCAGAACCAATCTTCAGTCTGGCATCAATTTACCTAAAACCTAAATAACATTTTTTGATAGTGAACTTCTGAAAATAAATTCTTACACTATTCAATTTTCCATGACAGCCTTTTTGTTATACTTTCAATTTCAAAAGTTATTTTTTTCTGAATATACAATTCTAATTTGACATTTTTCTTCGTTGAGTGTATGAAAGGTATCTTTTTGTTTTCTTTTTTCTGGTCCTCATTGTTTCTTATGAGAAGTCAACAACTTGTTGCATTATTGTTATCTCCAGGTGATGTGTTTTTCTTACTGACCTCGTTCAAGATGTTCTTATTTATTGTTTTTCAGTGGTTTTACTTTAATATCTCTAAGTATTTCTTTGTATTTGCTTTTTTTGGAATGGCCTGAGATTTTTGTAAAATTGTTTTTAACAGAGAGAGAGAGAGACAGAGAGAGACAGAGAGAAAGGGGAGAACCCAGAGTAGTCTCCAAAGTTGCATGTCATTATTTTTTAATATAGCTTCACTATACAGGTGGGCAAGGTTCTGCGCAGGGCAGGAACCAAGCAAGGAGACCTCCCGCATAGAAGGCATGCCCCTTCAAGCTGGGGTCCTCCCACGTGGGAAGCTCACTCTGGTGAGAACCAAACTAGGGGTACACACCAGTTCAGCATATGGGTCTGCGGGGCCAGGACCAGGATACGATCCTCAGGCCCTGGGGCTGCAAGCCGAGCACTCAAACCCTTGAGCCATCCCGGCTTCCTCCATCCTGAGATTCTTGGTTTGTGGGTTAATATTTTTATGAACAGAAAAATCTCAGCAATTATCTCTTCAAATATTTTTCTGCGTTGTTATATCTCTTTTCCTGTTTAAAGTTTTGTTTCACATGTTATACCAGTTGGTATTATCTCACTGATCAAAGAATGCTCTTTTCCACTTTCTTCTTCACATTTTGTTTGTTTGTTTGTTTTTTTTGTTTCTGCTTTTGTAATTTCTCCTGGTCTAGTTTCAAGGTAAATGAATTTCCCATGCTGTATAGACTCTTTTGTTAAGTCCATAAGAATTCTTTGCCTTCAATATCATAGTTTTCATTCTAGAATTCACATTCTATATATTTCCTGAAATTTCATGTTGATATTTGTCATGGTAATCTCATAGTGAACAGGAATATAATTAATGAGAATTGCTTTTGAAATTTTTTGAGATATTACTCATATTTTCCCTAGCTATCTTACTTTATTCTACCCAATAAAGCTTTCTTAATATCAGGGAATTTAAAGGTCCTTTTTATTGTGTGGCATATATAATACCGAAATACTAACCAAGAAGAAAATATCAAACAAATGAAAAGACATTGCCGTTACATATTTAAATAAAATATGATAGAATTGGAATTTTGTATTAAAAGAATGCTATTTTAAAATTACATAACAATTTAATGTTAACATTACTCTGTTACTAAATACCATCTTCTAATTTGGTGAGACACAGCCCTTTTT
>PVKE010049047.1:0-11387 GCA_004027555.1 Craseonycteris thonglongyai | reverse complement strand
AGGCAACCAACCAACTGGGAGAAAATATTTGCAAACAATGCCTCTGATAAGGGGCTAATATCAAAAATATACAAAGAACTTGTACAACTCAACAAGAAAAAAACAAGCAATCCAATTAAAAAATGGGCAGATGACCTTAACAGACACTTCTCTCAGGAAGACATACATATGGCCAACAGATATATGAAAAAATGCTCTATTCCACTAGCAAGTAGGGAGATGCAAATAAAAACCACAATGAGATACCATCTTACACCTGTTAGAATGGCTATAATCAAGAAGACAAGGGATAACAAGTGCTGGAGAGGCTGTGGACAAATAGGAACCCTCATACACTGCTGGTGGGAATGTAAACTGGTACAGCCACTATGGAAGGCTGTATGGAGATTCCTCAAAAAATTACTAATGGAATTACCATATGACCCAGCCATCCCTCTACTGGGCATCTACCCAAAAAACCTGAAAACCTTAATCTTTAAAGATGTTCGTACCTGCATGTTCATCGCAGCACTGTTCACAGTGGCCAGAACATGGAAACAACCAAAATGCCCTTCGATAGATGACTGGATAAAGAAGATGTGGTACATTGACACAATGGAATACTACTCAGCGATAAGAAATGATGAAATACAGTCATTTCTGGCAACATGGATGGACCTAGAGACCATCTTATTAAGCGAAGTAAGTGAGAATGAAAGAATCCGGAACAATATGACCTCACTTATAGGTGGAATAGAGAACTGAAAGTTACAAAGACACAGAGACCTATGGACACACTCAATCGTTTGGTGATTGCCTGAGGGAAGGGGAGGAGTGGGGAGGGAAAGAGGGAGGGGAGGTGGGAGAGGGCACCAGCATTATGGACACACTCAATGGTTTGGTGTTTACCTGGAGAGGAGGGAGGAGGGGGGAGGGAGAGTTGTGGGGGTAAGGGGGGAGTGGGCACCAGATATATGGTGTTGGAGGGGGACCTGATTCTGGGAGCTGGACACATAATGCGCTGCATGGGTGATGTGATGTGGAGTTGTACATCGGGAAACTATCTAATTGTTACCAACCAATGTCACCCCATTAAATTTAACAATGAAATATAATAATATTAAAAATAAAAATGAATGTCTCACCATCTAGAAAGTCTCCCAGTATGAAAAAACCATATAACCAAGAATAAAAACATTATAAGACACTGCAGCAATATCAGTTATACAGTAAAAAAAAAGATCTCTTCATATCTGCCAGGAAACGACTCCTCATGTCCAGAAAAATTAATGTTCCAACAGCAATGAGCACCCAGTGAACAAAGGTTCTCAGAAAGTAAATGAAAAAATCTACAGAAAAGGAACATATGTAAACATGTGAGTTAAGTGACACTAAATTCAAGATTGCAATGCTGATTAACACTCAAGAAGATCAAAGAAAACTGATGGAGTACACAGAGAGTGCTAAGACATCTCAGAAAAAAAATCGAATCTATAAAAATGAAGCAAACAAAAATTCTGAAGATATACAATACAATGAAAAAAATAAAATTGCTTGCATAGGAAGCAGAACTGACCAGATGAAGGAAAAGATTAGTGAAACCAAAGAAACAAATTTGGAATAGTCACAGAAGGAAGAAGAGAGAAACCTGAGAGTTAAATGAAATAAAACATATTTACAAGATTTATCTGACCACATTAGAAAAAAATAAAATAAGAATAATAGGTATTCTGGAGGAAGCAGAGGACAAGATGGGCACTGAGAATTTGCTTAGACAAATGGTAGATGAGAACTTCCAAAATATATGGAGAAAACTGAAACTTCAAATTCAAGAAGGAAACAAGACCCCTTGATACTTGAATTCCAGCAGATCCTCTCCAGGGCACATCATTTGGAAGATGTCACAAATAAAAGATAGAGAAATAATTCTCAAGGAAGCCAGAAAAAAATAATACAGTAATCTATAAAGGAAAGATCATCAGACTACTATCACATTTCTCAACAGAAACTACAAGCCAGAAAGGAGTGGAATCAAGGATTCAAAATATTAATTAGAGAAATTACCAGCCAAGAATTATCTACTAAGCAAAGTTATACTTTAGATATAAAGGAGGAATAAAGACTTTTTCAGATATACAGAAACTGAAGGAATTCTCCAACACAAGGCCAGCATTTCAAGAAATATTGAAGGAGGTGATTGGACCTGAAATGAAAAGTAAAAATAAATAGGGATTAGCTGGAACAACAAAAACATAAAAGGGGAGAAAGTAAAGGTTTAAATTTCCAAAGTGAATGGAGAAAAGAAACAGCCATAAGAAAAGGAATCAGGGGAAGCCAGGATGGCTCCGTGGGTTAGGCACTCACTCTGCAGCCTTAGGGACTGAGCATCGAATCCCGGCCCCAGCCCATCCAGACCCATATGCTGAACTGGTGAGTGGCCCCAGTTCGGTTCTCACCGTGGCAAGGCCCCGGCCCAGTTCCTGCCCTGTGCAGCCCCGCCCACCTGTGGAATGAAACTATGTGGAAAAACTAATGATGTGCAACTATGAAGACTGTTCTGGGCCCTCCCCCTTCTCTCTGTCTCTGACTCTGTATCTCCTTCTCTCTCTGTCAAAAACAATAAATAAGTTTTAAAAAATAAAAAGAAAAGGAATCACTGCATATATGACACTTTCTTTTACATAAAGTTCATGGTAACCACTCAGAAAGAACTTAGAACTAGGACACATAATGAAAATAAATAAATAATGAAGAGAGAGCGAGAAAACAGAGAAACAGTCACAAACACCATTAAACTAAAGTAACTGATGGGAAAAAAGCAAAGAGCCAATAAAATAAAAGAGCTACCAGAAAACAGAAGATAAAATGGCTATAGGAAACCCTCATATATCAATCATCACCTTAAATGTAAATGGACTGAACTCACCAATAAAAAGACACAGAGTAGAAAACTGGATTAAAGTTAAAAAAGCAACCTTATTCTGCCTCAAAAAGACACACCTCAGACACAGGGCAAACACAGACTCCATGAAAAAGGGTAGAAGAAACTACTCTAAGCAAATGCCATCCAGAACAAAGTAGGTGTAGCCATACCTATATCAGATGAAGCAGACTTCAGTATCAAAAAGATAATAAGAGACAAAGATGGACATTTGATCATGATAAAAGGAACAGTGCAACAAGAAGATATTACACTTATTAATATATATGCCCCCAACCAAGAAGCACCAAAATTTACAAAGTAACTACTAGCAGATCTAAAAGAAGAAACTGATAAAAACACAATTATAGTAGGGGACTTAAACACTCCATTGACAGCCATGGACAGATCATCCAAACAGAAAATAAATTAGGAAATATCAGCTTTAAATGATACATTACAGCAAATGGACATAGTTGACATTTACAGGATACTTCATCCTACAACACGTTACTGTACATTCTTGTCTGGGGCACATGAACATTCTCAAAGATAGACCACATGCTGGGACACAAAGCTAACCTCAGCAAATTTAAGAAGATTGAAATCATACCAAGTGTATTCTCCAATTACAAAGTTTTGAACTTGAAGACCAACTACAGAAAGAAAGCAGGAAAAATCACATATACATGGAAATTAAACATGTTATTAAAAAATAAATGGCTCATTAAAGAAAGAAAAGAAAAGAGTAAAAACTACATAGAAATGAATGACAATGAAAACAGAACATACCAAAACTACTGGGATGCAGTAAAAACAATAAGAGAGAAATTTATATCACTTCAGGCCTATCTCAAAAAATAAGAAAAATTACAAGTATACAACCTAATATCATATCTTAAAGAAGTAGCAAAAGATGAACAAAAAACACCCAAAGGCAGCAGAAGAAAGAAAATAGTAAAATTAAAGTAGAAATAAATGAAATAGAGATTAGAAAAATAATAGAAAAAATTAATGCAACAAACAGCTGGTTAACTGAAAAAATTAATAAGATTGACAAACTCCTGGCTAGGCTCAGCAAGAGAAAAAGAGAAAAGACATAAATAATACAAATTAGAGATTAAAGAGGAAAAATTACATCCAATACCACAGAAATACAAAGGGTTATACAAGAATACAATAAAAGCCTATATGCCACCAAATTTTGCAACCTAGAAGTAATGGAGAAGTTTTTAGAAACATATAGTCTACCTAGACTGAATCAGGAAGAACTGGATAATATAAACAGACCAATCAACAGTAAGGAAATTGAAACAATCATCCCAAACCTCCCCAAAAGCCAGAGTCCAGGACCAGATGGTCTCACTCACAAGTTTCACCAGGCATATAAATAGGCACAATCACTTATCTTCCTCAAACTTTTCCAAAAAATTGAAGAAGAGGCAATACATCCCAACTCATTCTATGAGACCAACAATACTCGAATACCAATGTCTGGTAAGGACAGCACAAAAAAATAAAACTATAGATTAATATCTCTGAAAAACACCAATGAGAAAATCCTAAACAAAAAAACTAGCAAATAGAATACAACAATGCATTACAAAGAGTATACATCATGATCAAGTGGGATTCATCCCAGGGACACAAAGATAGTTGAAGATAGGCAAATTGATCAATATGATGCACTGTATAAACAAAATAAAAAATAAAAACCATATGTTTATATCAATTGATGCAAAAAAAAAGCATTCCACAAGATACTACATCCATTTATAACCAAAACGCTTAATAAAATGGGCATAGCAGGAAAGTACCTCAACATAATAAAGGCCACATATGAGAAACCTTCAGCGAATGTCACACTGAATAGGAAAAAACTGAAACCTTGTCTTCTAAAATCAGGAACAAGACAGGGATGTCCCCTCCCACCACTGCTATTGAACATAGTGCTGGAAGTTCTAGCCAGAGACATCAGGCAGAAAAAAAATAAAAGGTACCCAAATGGGGAGCGAAGAAGGCAAATAGTCACTTTTTGCAGATGATGTGATCCTTTATACAGAAACCAAAAAAACTCAACCAGTATACCATTGAAAATAATAAATGAATACAATAAATTTTCAGAATACAAAATCAATGTACAAAAATCCACAGCATTTTTATATATAAACAACAAAACTTCAGAAAAAGCTATAAGAAAAATGATACCTTATGCAATCTAAAAAAAAAAAAAAAAGAATAAAATACTTAGGAATAAACTTAACAAAGAATGTGGAGGACTTACACCCGGAAAACTATAAGATACTATTAAAAGAAATTGAAGAAGATACAAAGAAATGGAAAGATATTTTGTATTCATAGATTGGAAGAATCAACATGGTTAAAATCACCATATTACCCAAACAATATACAGATTTAATGTAATTCCCATCAAAATCCCAGAAACATTCTGTCAAAAACAGATTTTAAAAATTATCAGATTCATATGGAACCATAGAAGACGTCGAATTGCTAAAGCAATCCTCTGAAAAATGAATAAGGCTGGAGGCATCATGCTCCCTGACTTCAATCTATACTGCAAAGCATCAATAATCAAAACAGCTTGGTATAGGCAGAAAAATAGACATTCAGACCAATGCAACACAATTGAAAACCCAGAAATAAACACACTAATATACAGACATACAATTTTTAACAAAGGAGCAAAAAATACACAATAAAGAAAAGAAAGCTTCTTCAGTATATGGTGCTGGGAAAATTGGAAAATCACATGCAAAAGACTGAAACTGGACTGTGAACTGTCATCATATACCAAAATTTACTCAAAGTGGATTAAAGTCCTCCACATAAAACCCGAAACAATAAAGTGCATAGAAAAAAGCATCAGTACTGAACTTATACACCTTTGGCTCAGAGAGCACTTTATCATGAGTTGACCCCAAAAGCAAGGGAAGTAACTGTAAAAATAAATAAATGGGACTATATCAAACTGAAAAGCTTCTGCACAGCAAAGAAAACTGTCAACGAAGTGAAAGGGGAACCAACTGAATGGGAGAAAATATTTGCAAATAATGCCTATGTTAAGAATCTAATATATGGGGAAGCTAGCATGGCTCAGTGGGTTAAGCGCTCACTTTGCAGCCCAGGGACAGAGGGTCAAATCCTGGCCCTGGCCCATGCGAACCCATATGCTGAACTGGGGAGTACCCCCAGTTCAGTTCTCACCTTGGTTAGACCCTGGCCCAGTTCCTGCCCTGTGCAGCCCTGCTCCCACCTGTGGAATGAAACTATGTGGAAAAACTGATGATTTGCAACTATGGAGACTGTTCTGGGCCCTCCCCCTTCTCTCTGTCTCTGTATCTCTCTCTCTCTCTCTCTTTCTGTCAAAAACAATAAAAAAAAATACTAAAGAATCTAATATATAAAATACTACCTCACAACTGTTAGAATGGTTATAATCAACAAGACAAGGAATAACAAGTGCTGGAGAGGCTGTGGAGGATAAGGGAACCCTCACACACTGCCAGTGGGAATGTAAATTGGCACAACCACTATGGAAGGCAGTATGAAGATTTCACAAAAAACTAGAAATGAAATTGACATACAACCCAACAACAATCTCTCTTCTTGGCATCTACCTAAAAAACTTGAAAACCTTAATTTGCAAAGAAATATATACCCCATTGTTCACTGCAGCCCTTTTCATGGTGGCCAAATTGTGGAAACAGCCAAAGTGTCTTTTGATAGATGACTGGATAAAGAAGTTACGGTACGTTTACACAGTGGAATACTACTCAGTAATAAGAAAAGCTGAAATGCAGCCATTTGTGACAACATGGATGGACCTTGAAAACTTCTTATCAGGTGAAATAAATCAGACTGAAACATATGACCTCACTTATAGGTGGAATATAAAACTGAAAGTAACAAAGAAACAAAAACTCGTGGACACAGTCAATAGTTTAGTGGTTACCTAAGGGTAAAGGAGAAGGTGGGTGGGAGAGCATGGGAATGTTGGAGTAAGGAGGGGGCGTCAAATACATGGTGATGAAAGTGTGGTGATTCTGAGTGGTGAGCACCTAATGCAATGCATAGACAATGTGACGTACAGTTGTACATCTGGAAACTATGTTATTGTTAACAACCAATGTCACCCTAATAAATTTAACAATTAAAAAAATGGAGTTCATATTGAAAGGGGTACAAAAGAGAAAAGCTAGTGAAGTACAGAAACAAACAAGTAGGACAAGATGGCATAAATGACCAAATCACACATAATTTTAAAGAATTCAAGAAAAAATGTTATGGAAGACATAATGAAAAGCCAACACATGCATAATTACATTTTTACTTAGAAGGAGAAAATCAAGTAACTAGAAACAAAATATTAAAGATTAATTTTTTTTCTAATTTTTATTAGAGAAAAAAGAATGAATGAATGAACCTAAAGTTTGAAAAGGCCTAGTATATTTACAGAAAAAAATGGTACAGAATGACCCACACCAAGATATTACCTAGTATAGGTATTACACTTCAAAAATAAAGAATACTTTCAGCAACAAGGCCAAGGTTCCAGTTGCCTTAAGGTTAAGAAAAATTATGGTGCTTCAAACCACCTTAGCAACACTAAATCAAAGATCATGAGAAAATGTTAATAAAGTCCTCAGATAGAGACTCAAAAATTGTATACCCAAAGTTGCTGATGTATAAGGATAGAGGCAACAGGCAAATATTTTTTTTAATGTACAATGATTAAAGGAATGAATTTTCATGAGCCTTTTTTGGAGAAACTACTAAAGGTTAAACTTCAACCACGTAAGAAAAACAAGAGAAACTATTGTAAAAGGACAGAAGATGGGCATTGATCTATTTAATGAAGGACCAAGACTAAAACCTATCAGGATTCTGTGTAAAGACTAAAGGGTACACATGATTAACATTGATGTAGAAATAACATTACTAATAAAAATTGGAGATGGAGAAGACAAAGGAGGAAGGTGGTTTAAGGAGACTGACTTTGTCATCTTCTATAGGTTAAGGTCAAAATGTATCATTTAAATCTTATAAAGAAACTAGGGGTAAGATAAATATACTGTAAAGTATAAATGTGATACATGGAAATTTGATTAAAAAGAAAATCAACAAAGATTGGGTATAGGTGAGGGAAAGGGGAGAGAAAAGAGATGAAAGCAAAAAGGACTACATCAAAGTTAATAGAATGGTAATGAAAAGAAAATTGAAATGATCTATGTAAACACTAGAAGAAAATAAAACAGATTACAAATTTTCCAAATCACCAGAAAGTACACACACATACTACCCCACCACTACACACATACAAGCAAAGGAAACTGATTATGTAATAAAAGATTATAAGAAAGCAAACAGAAATAGAAGATAGAATACAATATATGAAGACAGAACAAATAACCAATTTATTTGTTTTAACAGTATATCTATAAAAATATTATATTCTTATATTGGGCCATGAAGCAAAAAAGCACTATTTAGGCCATAGAATGAAGCACCAAAAATAATAAAAAATAAACAGAAGCACATTAATGGGACACTTTAATATACTTTTTTCAACATAAATTAAAAAAAAAAAAACAGAAAAACGTATACATATATATATATATATATGCTATAAAAAAACTAAATATGCAAATTAATCACATAGGACTAACTGATATACTAAACACTATACTCTAAAAGATAAAAAATAAAAATACATGTTTTGTCACCTATTTGGTTAGTTCAAACCAAAAGCTTTGAGAACAGACCTTTACAGACTGAGAATGAACTGAGGAGTTAGATCTGGAAGATGACTGGTAGCAGGTATCTGAATCCCACTTCTGGGTATCTAGGCAAAGAAATATGAGGTTACAGAATCACCAGCAGGGGCATGTGTCCTCCACCACTTAGCCTGCTGCTATTCTGTCTGGCAATAACAGCCTCTTAACCCCATGGAAACCACCAGTTCACCTGTAGCCTAGGACACTTCTAGGCACTCTTCAATTCTAGTAGGAATATCAAAACCCTTTCTTTTTTTTTTTTTAATATTATTATATTTTATTGTTAAATTTAATGGGGTGACATTGGTTGGTAACAATTAGATAGTTTCCCGATGTACAACTCCACATCACATCACCCATGCATCACATTATGTGCCCAGCTCCCAGAACCAGGTCCCTCTCCAACACCATATATTTGGTGCCCACTCCCCCCTGCCCCACAACTCTCCCTCTCCCCTCCTCCCTCCTCTCCAGGTAAACACCAAACCATTGAGTGTGTCCATAATGCTGGTGCCCTCTCCCACCTCCCCTCCCTCTCTCCCTCCCCACTCCTCCCCTTCCCTCAGGCAATCACCAAGCGATTGAGTGTGTCCATAGGTCTCTGTGTCTTTGTAACTTTCAGTTCTATATTCCACCTATAAGTGAGGTCATATTGTTCCGGATTCTTTCATTCTCACTTACTTCCCTTAATAAGATGGTCTCTAGGTCCATCCATGTTACCAGAAATGACTGTATTTCACCATTTCTTATTGCTGAGTAGTATTCCATGGTGTAAATATACCACATCTTCTTTATCCACTCATCAATCGAAGGGCATTTTGGTTGTTTCCATGTTCTGGCCACTGTGAACAGTGCTGCAATGAACATGAGGGTACAAACATCTTTAAAGATTAAGGTTTTCAGGTTTTTTGGGTAGATGCCCAGTAGAGGGATGGCTGGGTCATATGGTAATTCCATTCCTAATTTTTTCAGGAATCTCTATACAGCCTTCCATAGTGGTTGTACCAGTTTACATTCCCACCAGCAGTGTATGAGTGTTCCTATTTGTCCACAGCCTCTCCAGCACTTGTTATCCCTTGTCTTGTTGATTATAGCCATTCTAACAGGTGTAAGACGGTATCTCATTGTGGTTTTTACTTGCATCTCCCTACTTGCTAGTGAAGTGGAGCATTTTTTCATATATCTATTGGCCATATGTATGTCTTCATGAGAGAAGTGTCTGTTAAGGTCATCTGCCCATTCTTTAATTGGATAGCTTGGTTTTTTATTGTAGAGTTGTACAAGTTCTTTGTATATTTTTTATATTAGCCCCTTATCAGAGGCATTGTTTGCAAATATTTTCTCCCAGTTGGTTGGCTGCCTCTTTGCTTTGTTGATGGTTTCCTTTGCAGCACAGAAGCCTTTTAGCCTGATAAGGTCCCATTTGTTTATTTGTGCTTTTACTTCCCTTGCCAATGAGGTCAGATTCATAAGGTCCTCCCTGAATCCCAGGTCTGTAAGTTTAGTGCCAATGTTTGTTTCTATGCAATTTATTGTTTCCTTTCTTATTTGGAGCTCTTTAATCCATTTTGAGTTAATTTTGGTGTATGAGATCGCAGTTCACCTTCAGCCTTTCGCATGTGGTTTTCCAATTTTCCCAGCACCATTTACTGAAGAGGCTTTCTTTTCCCCACTGTATATTTTTCAAACCTTTATCAAAAATAACCTGTCCATAAATTTGTGGGTTTATTTCTGGGTTTTCAATTCTGTTCCATTGGTCCGTGGGTCTGTTTTTCTGCCAGTACCAAGCTGTCTTGATTACTGAGGCTTTGTAGTACAGATAAAAGTCAGGCAGTGAGATGCCCCCAGCTTTATCCTTTTTACTTAGGATAGCTTTTGTGAATCGTGGTCTTTTGTGGTTCCATACAAATTTGATGATTGTTTAATCTATTTCTTGAAAGAATGACTGTGGGATTTAGATGGGAATGGCATTGAATCTGTATATTGCTTTGGGGAGTATGGTCATTTTAACTATGTTAATTCTTCCAATCCATGAACATGGAATGTCTTTCCATTTCTTTGTATCCTCTTTAATTTCTTTTAAGAGTGTCATAGTTTTCAGTGTCTAAGTCCTTCACATTCTTTGTTAGATTTATTCCTAGGTATTTCATTTTATTGTTTGCAATGGCAAAGGGAATGGATCTTCTCATCTCTCTTTCTGAAGTATCATTGTTGGCATACAAAAATGCAGTTGACTTTGAGACATTGATTTTGTATCCTGCAACTCTACTGTATTTGTCTATTATTTGTAATAGATTTCTGATCGAGTCTTTAGAGTTTTCTATACACAGGATCATGTCATCTGCAAAGAGTGACAGTTTAACTTCTTCTCTCCCGATTCTAATACCTTTTATTCCTTTCTCTTGTCTGATTGCTCTGGCTAGAAGTTCTAGTACTATGTTGAACAGCAGTGGTGACAGGGGGCATCCCTGTCTTGTTCCTGATTTTAGGAAAATAGGCTTCAGCTTTTCCTCACTCAGTATAATATTTGCTGAGGGTTTGTCATATATGGCCTTAATTAAGTTGAGGTACTTCCCTTCAATTCCCATTTTATTCAGTGCTTTTATCATAAATGGGTGTTGTATCTTCTCGAATGCTTTCTCTGCATCGATTGAGATAATCATGTGGTTTTTATCCTTGGTTTGGTTTATGTG
>PVKE010049046.1:0-11386 GCA_004027555.1 Craseonycteris thonglongyai | reverse complement strand
CTGCATGCAGAGGATGCCCCAGAATGCTGGGCGGGCTTTCCACCAGAGAGGGGTATATTCCAAAGCACACTGAGCCAGTCAGCAAGAGGCCTGACCACAGATCCAAAGTCCCACTGCCACCCTCTCCTGCTGAAAATGAAACAGGGTCTAAAATCCAGACTCCAAGGGCGAACACCGGGCCACCCCAGGAGTAGCTTCTAGGGCTCTGGCTAACATTTGAGAGGCAGGAGAGAAGGGTTTGGCCACCCTCCCCAACCTACAGTCTATAGTGTCACCAACCTCTGCAGAAAGCCTTCAACAATCAATGACAGTCCAGCCAGGAGCAGGGCCACAAGGACAGAGGGCTGAGCCAGCACTCCCTGCCCTCACTCCTTCATCCTTCCTTTCCCCCTCACCCCTGGCAAGTCTTCAGCACCTGCCAGGTGCGCCCTGCAGAGTTACGGCACCGCCTCTGCATCTCTCCCACCACTGCCTGCTTCTTTTTAGGCAGAAAGAGTCCAGCCACCCATAGAAAAGCCACTGTTGTTGATCTGTCATCCCCAGTGCCCTCATTCAAGGTGGCAGCTAGGGTTACTTCTAGAATCCAAGAGTTCCCCATCCGTGGCAGTGGGCTGTGGGGGTCCTGAATTAACGACTATGGGGAGTGGGAGGAGGGATAAGGGTCATTGAGGACCTGGAAATGCAGTCAGGCCCAGGAGTGTGCTGGAGCTGGATAATTGTAGCGCATGAAAGCCAAATGCTACCTATTCAGAAACATTGCAAACTGGCTGCTAAACACAGCTACTGCTTAAAAGTATACTTCGTTACAATGAAATAAGTCCTACTAAAAACTAAGGTAATACTCCAAAACTCATCAGTTCCTAATCATTTTACTACATTGTAGGATTATCTGTGAACTTGACATTGTTTATTTTCTCTCATATCTGTATGGTTGAAATACTGCATAATTGTTTGCAATACATCTGAAATTGGCAGCTTGAAATCAGCCATAGTGGGAGTATTTACAACTTAGAAATCAGTAAAGCAGGGCTTGATTTACTGTTTTGTTGATTATCTAGAGTCAAATAACATTATTATCTAGATTATCTAGATTCTAGACCTAAGAAAGTGATGGGGAAAATGTTAATAATACGGATTAAACTCAACTGTGTGCCATGTCTGTAACTGTTACATTGTGAATCACAGTAAAAAATGAGCAAATGATGGTCCTGTGTTTGAAAACAACTATCCTATTCAGCAGTTACTCACATTGTTGACAAATTAATGAAATTTCAGACATATCTCTCTGTTGTCTCACACATAAATGAAAATGTCAACCAACATTCATGTCAGGACTACATTTGTTCATCAGTTGCAACCACAGGTTGGCTATAATACCGATACATGAGTCTGGCAAAAGTCAGTGAAAGCATTCTGTGAGAATCAGTTGGCTACTTATTAACAAATAATATTAATATTAATAAATGATTATTAACAACGATTAATAATATGACTTATTTTTAATTGTATCTATTTTATTATTGTTTAATTTCTATGGTGTACATCCTTTATATCAGTAAAATTTATAATTAACCTTTATATATATATATATACACACACCTTCCCGCAAGCGAGCTAGTTGTTAAACATTTACCATCACACCACTGGTTAAGCCCAAGGTTCAGAACTACTTTGCACCAGAAACACAAGGTTCAAAGGTCCAAGAGGTTCCCCAACCCTGACCAGAACCTGGTAGAGGACAGGCACGTGACTAAAACAGTCTATATCCTTAAAAAAAGCAAACAATTGCTTCTCAGCCTGTTGGCTAAGATCAAGTGTAAAAACCACAAACAAAAACCTTTCAACAAATCTTGCTGGGCTGCACACTCCATGAAAGTAGGGGCTTTGCCTCCTCATTCACAGTGGTATCCTTGGTGCCTGGTCAGTGCCTGGCATGAAGGAGGTGCTCAGTCAATTCCTCTTGAAAAATATGAATGGTTCTTCTATGCCAACTAACTCAGCTTCTTCTCTACACCACCACTCAGCGATGGCCCTGACTGGAGACCCAAGCCTGTACTCCTTAGCCTAGAAATTCCCCTCTCCACAGGCTCCTTGCTTCACTCTCAGTCCGGCTCTGAGAGAACTGCCACGCCAGCATGGCATGTGGGTGCCTGACAGGAAAGTCCCCTGCTTTACTTCCTGGATGCTGGCTCTCTAGAAGCTGGCCTGGACTACCTTGTGGTCTCCACCACCTAGCAAACCACTATGGTCTAGCTGCCAACTGTGCTTGTATGAACAGAATGAAGAAAAAAAATTAGGGGTGGGGGAAGTAGAGTAGAGGGAATGAGAGAAGTCCAGAAAAGTGCAACTCAAAAGGAAAGCCATCTGTGGGATGCGGGGACGGCTTAGTGGCTGAGCGTCTGTCTAGTGATCGCGAGGTCCAGGGTTCATGCAACCCCCTATGCTGAACTGTGGTGCAACTGGTAACTGCCAGGATGGCTGTGAAGGTTCTCACCTCCCATGTGGGAGGTCCGCGGTTCAGTTCCTGCCTCTGCACAGCCCCACATCCACCTGGGGGGAATGAAACCATGTCACAACTAATGATGTACAACTATGGAGACTGCTCTGGGTCCTCCCCCCTTCCATCTGTTTGTCTCTCTTATCTGCTCTGAAACAATAAAATAAATCTTTTTAAAAAAATAGAAGAGGGGAAGCCGGGATGGCTCAGTGGGTTAAGCACTCACTTTGCAGCGCCGGGGACCAAGGATCGAATCCCGACCCTGGCCCGTG
This sequence comes from Craseonycteris thonglongyai, assembly GCA_004027555.1. Lineage (NCBI taxonomy): Eukaryota > Metazoa > Chordata > Mammalia > Chiroptera > Craseonycteridae > Craseonycteris > Craseonycteris thonglongyai. The sequence goes on along the minus strand of PVKE010049046.1, from coordinate 8,617 downwards.
TGGACCCATATGCTGAACTGGGGAGTTCCCCCAGTTCAGATCTCTCTGTATCTCTCTCTCTCTCTCTCTCTCTGTCAAAAATAGATAAATAAAAAAAAATATATTTAAAAAAAAAAAAAAGAAGAAATACTGCAGCTTCCAAAAGACTTGGATCAATTCATGACCGATAGGCTTCACATCCCTTGATGTCCCTTGCCTGAGTCAGAGGAAGCAGGGCCTCATGCACCGTGCGGTGTTTTCATACTTTTGTGTTCTCATACCCTTCAGATGCCCCAGCTCAGCCTTGCTGCTGCACACGCATGCCCACACCTTCCTCCCACACTCTGGAAGAACTGCCCAAAGACAGACAAGGTGATCTATAAAATGAAGGCCAGCAGCTTCCAGAGAGCGAACAGGCGGCTGCTTCTCAACCCTCCCTACCCCATGCCACTTCCTGTTCCCAACTGCAGTGTGGGCTTAATTCCTGACCATGTTAGCCCTCAGCCTCTGGCTCGGCCTGTTTTTCCTGATGCTTAGAATAATGCTGTGGAAATGATGAGGCTGGCGTTTTTCAATCCTGCCTCCACACTGCGATATGAGTAGAGCTTTCCCTAACAGCGTTTTCCTCCTGCTATTCTTCTGTTCAGAATGCCTCCAACTGCCTGCTCTTTTGCATCGAAATTCATGGCCTGATCTTCAAAGAAAAGTTATAATTTGGGATGTGGGATGGCTTTGTGGGTTGAGTGCTTGCTTTGCAGCCCCGGGGTGCAAGGATCAAATCTTGGCCCTGGCCTGTGCAGACCCATATGCTGAACTGGAGTGTGACCCCCAGTTTGGTTCTCACTGGGGTGAGCTCCCCATGTGGGAGGTGTTTGCCTGGTTCCTGCCCTGTGAGGCCCCCGCCCACCTGTGTGGAATGAAACCGTATTGAAAACTGATGACGCACAACTATGGAGACTGCTCTGGGCCCTCCCGCTTCTCTCTGTCTCTCTCTCTCTCTCTGTCAAAAACAATAAAAGAAATCTTTCAAATAAGAGACAAGTTATCATTTATATGGCCCTTATGATGCACCAGGCACTGAATCTAAGCATCGTATCCCCTGAAACCGGTAGCAAGTCTATGAGGGGCCCTCTGCGATCTATCAAATGAGTGAACAAGTTCTCAGAACAACCCCGAAAAGCAGGGATCATTCCCCGTTCTACCAATTAGGAGACTGAGGCTAAGGGAGGTGATGTCCCTTGCCCCCGGTCTCCGCTAATAAGATGAAGAGTCACTGTGTGAACCCAGCTCTGTGTAAATGGAGATCCTGCGGATGCCATGTACAGATGGCTCTTCAAGCCTCTGCCACCTTCAGCCTCCATCATGCAGGACGCGTGGGGCCCCGCCCTGTGAGAGTGTTGCTTCCACTTATTCCTGGGGAGCCCGCCGGGCAGAGGGCTCCTACGCCACTGCCCCATCGACAGGCACTGTCCGCCGCAATTGGCCAGCACACCTGGAGGACTGGCTGTGTAACAAGGCGGCTGCCCCTGACAACTCCCACCGTCTTCGTGGCAGAAGTGGGCCCTTGGCCCGTCCCCACCTCTGGTACGTTCCTGGAAGAGTCGCTGCCTAGAAGGCCTGGCGGGAGAGGATTTCTGGTGAGGAAGCTGCTGCACAGGATCCAGGGCTGCTGTCCCCAAGAACTGGATGGTGCCCCCTTGGTTCCACCTCCCCTTGGCTTCCAAGTGCCCTGCTCTGTTCCGTGGGAACCTACTGACCTCTTGTGGGCAGAGTATAGAGGCATGGAGGCGGGTCAGCCTTAAAGGCCTGCACCCTCAGCCTCTTGTCCTTCCCAGAGCTGCGCTCCCACATTTTCCTGTTGGTCCGAAGCCAGCTTTGGGGTTGATTTGTCGCTGGGATTGATTTGTAGCTGGTAGGTTCCAACCTCATTGCGCTTCTCTCTTCGTTTGTAAAACGGGGACACACAAAGACCCCTGCTATATTTTAAACCCTGAGAAAAAGCTTTAATTGGGGGGTAAACATGTGGGTAAATTCAAGATGCCAAGGCTCCGAGGGGCACTCAGGAAATTCTTGGTACCTGACGAGAATTATTCAATATTATTGAACAATCTTCATTAACCTTTTTCATGTCACAGCACAGACAGTAAATAACTCGCTAGCACATTGGGATAAAAAAGGAAGGGGGTTCTTGTGACCAGAGCTGCCCCTGCTTGGCCCGGCTACCCCACAGGCTGAAGGCAAGACATCTCAACCTTCCCGGAATCCTTTAAAAGGATCCTATCAAAGTAGTCACAGAAGCAGTGGTAAGCATTGTCAGGATGGTCTTTCCTGTCTCTCTATACATCAGCCAGCAAAGGGTTTGGGTGGGTGGTCCTGCCTCTCAGCAACCTGCAGTGGCCATAGACCGGAATGGCCACTGAGCAGTGGACCAGGGTCTTATGTGCCTGCCCTGCCCACCCAGCACAACTCTGTTGCCTCTGGTTCACTTGTGCCCTTTCCTAATGCAGGGAGGTGAGCATCCCACAGCCACCCACAGACCTCTGGGCAGAAGCACACTGCAACCGGGAACAATCCAGGTCAGTCCGATACCAAAGACAGGGTGTCTAGCCAGAGCAAACCTGTGACACAGGCACGTTGGTCTTCTTTCTCCCCTCAAGCCTCTCACTCCCTTTTCTCCCCCTGCCACGCACTTGTGCCTCACTGATACATTGATCCAAAAAGCCCTTAAAGAGCAGCAACCAACCGCCAAAGCCTGTGCCAGCTACTGGGATTACAGGCTGCAACTGTTGGCTTCAAGGGACTCAGTCGAGTAGAAAGAAAGGCATGGGAAGAGGCACTGGGTAGGGTGTGATAAGCCCAGTGGTGTCTGTAAAGAAGAGGGGGAAGCGAGAGGGCCTAACACAGCCTCAAAGACTCTGGGAAAGTTGCAAGGACACTTGAAGAAAACATGGGGGCTGAGGGAGGGAGGGGCAACTGGGGAGCAATGAGGCAGCTGTCCAGAGAGAAAGGCTATGTACAAAGGCGGCATTGACACGTGGGAGAATGAGACGTGTTCAGCGCACTTCAAGCTGTCTACTTGTGCTAGATATAAAGTGCTACATGGGGGTGGCGCTGGCGATGATGAAGCCAGGTAGGGAGCAGCCAGATCTAAGAGGTGCTAGTTAAAGGAGTTTTTGCTTCATCCCAAAGGCAATGGCAGGGAGGATGCTGGAGGGAGTTGAAGCCATGGTTATGAATGAAATGATGAATAAGAAGAAGGTTAAGGATAGAGCTCTGGAGACCCCAAGCGCTTAAGGAATTTAAAGAAAGTGAGAGAGAATCAAGTGTCCTAGAAATGAAGAGAGGAGAGAATGGCCATCAGAGTCAACTGTACCCGAGAAGTCTAATAAGATAGGGCTGAACCAGGAGGAGAGGTATTTCAGGAGAATGGTGGAGGCAGAAGCCAGTCTGCAGAGGGCTGGTTCCAGAAGTTTAGACTGTGAAGGGGAAGCAACAACAGAAGCTAGAAGGGAACTCTGTGTCAGAGGAGGTTTGTGTTGAAGACATTTGTTCGAATCTCCATGTGGAGGTGAAGAGATACAGAGGGAGAAGTTGAAGTTACAGGAAAGAGAGAGGACAGAAGTGATGGAACCATAAGCAATGTGGTTCCTAGAGAAGGCCCAAGGGGAGTTGAGGGGAACAGAACCCACGCCCATTAGGGGGAGGTGGGTTTCAGCCTTGGGCAAGGAGAGGGAGTGGTGGGTAGGAGAAGAGAGTATTGGTGCAGGTTGGGTTTGCTGAGAAGCTGACTCTGAGATAGAGATCACCATGCAGGATCTTTATTAGAGAGTGGTCTTGGGTTCACCAGCTATGGAAGAAAAGGAATGAAAGGAGGATTGCAGGAGGGAGACGTTGGACTGTAATGGAAGTCTGACGAAGACTGTGGCCCTGGGAAGGGGACAGGCCCTCGAGCAAAGCTGCTCTCTTGAGGTGAGGCAATCAATCTCCAAAAGGGTCTGACAGCTGAGGGCTGTGTGCTGCAGGTACTGAATCCTTCAGTCCTGAAGAGGGTCAGGGAAGCACATACGATGTCCAGTACAGAGAGGAAGAGGGCGCTGTGGCATTTGAGTTGAACCTGTGGATCAGTCAGCGAGAGGCTGAAGTTCTCACACGGTTGGCCTGAATTTTGCTCTGTGAAAGTGGAAAGAAGTCCTGCTGAGAAGGAGGGCTGGTTGGGGTTGGGGCTGCAGGAAGGTACAATGGCTGTGGAATGGCTGCTTCAGAACACCGAAGGGGGCTGACCAGGGACGTACGATAGGACTGCCAAGTGGTGTTGGGGTCTTAACTGAAACTGGACGATGAAACATTTGGGCACAAACAGTGTTCAGATTTTAAGGTCCCTCGTCCTGGGCCACGTGGATCTGTCCTTCCTGTCATGGGTTTAGTTAGTTTGCATCAGGAGACATCTATCTTATTTAGAGCACATGTTAGGCTACTGTGTTCCTTTTTACCTTTTACGAACTCTTTACCTATTTCTTAAATTCACAAACTTTTTACCTAAACAATTTCCTAAACAAGACCTGCATTCAAGGATTTCAGCAGGTAACTATTACTTTCGTTATAATAGCTATGTATGGTAAAATGGCAACAATGTGGCTAAGAGCAAGAAAGCGGTGAAGATATTAAAATATTATAGACCAATCAGGAATTTACTTCAGAGTTGACAAAGGAAACTAAACACTTGTCTGTGAGCAGACAAAAATTGCAGGAGTCGGGATTAAACCTAGTTAGCAGGCAAAGAAAAAAATGCCCAAAATTATAAAGGAAAATTAATTATGAACCTACAAAGGAAAAACCACTGTTAAAATGATGAACTATAGAACAGGTGGCACATTAAGTACTAGGGTAACAAAAGGTAAGTGCACTGCCCACGGAAATGGGATTTTAAAATCCACACAGGAATTATATGGGTAATCATTCAAAAACGGTGCCTTGCTGTTCTGAGAAGAAAAGGTCCCCTGCATGAGGGGTTGGTGGTTAGACTAAGAACTCACTTGGCTTAAAGCATGGGCTCAGTAGCCAACTGTGCCTTGCTCAGGATACCAGCTTGTCCTCTGTGAAGAACTATGAATGAGGAGCAACAACTTTTATAACTGGCAGTAGCAATACCGTTCCTAGGGGAAAAAAGGAAATATGCCATTCAAAACCAAAGCCCATGTTTGTGACGGATCCTCGCCCTGCTTCCCCTCGCAGATTTGCTTTGTTGCCTAAGCTATGATTCCATGTGTCGACATTTTCGGACACAGAGAATAGCAGACCTATCAAGCTGCTAGTTAGGAGGGATTACCTCGACGTGCCCTAAATCATCGCAGATAGAAGGGGAGTGAGTTCGTCCAGCTGTAACTTGGAGAAGAGATAGGACTCCCTACAGCCTCTGGCAGCCCATCACTCCCAGCAGATATGGTATAGCTCTTTCCGCCAGCATGCCCGACCATTCAGCATGAATTCCAGGAGCTCCGACTAGTTTCCCCGCCCTTACCTGCTAGTCTCGGAAACTCACGTGCGTGCACATGCATATGCAAACACGCACAAAGGACAGGTGACCTTCTGAATCTCCAATGATAATGCCTACTCAGTCATGTTCCGGACAGTCTACGAAGGGCTTTGCCCTCATGCCCTGAGTTTCTCCTCTCAAGAACCCTATGAAGTGCGTCCTGCTATGGTGTCATCCCTGAGGACACTGATGCACAAAGAGGTCTAATGACTTGCACAAGATCACGGGCAGTACGTGACAGAGCCCGCACATACTCAGGCAATCTGAGGGCCAGCTTGTGCCTGTCCTCTATGATGGTGATGCCTCTCACGTTCTGAGGGCTCTCTTTTTCTTTTGTTTGTCGCTGAGTTCCTTCAGGACCATTTTTGCACACACCTTTCTCATGCCAAGATTTTCAGTGAAGATTTTCCTGTTTCTCTGTCCATGTTGACTTGGTCTGCTATGCTGTTCACAGTCAGCTGACAATTTTGACGTACAATTCGATGACATTTAGCAATGTTTTCATCCGTTCTGCTCGTTACTAGCCGCCCTGACCTCTCTTCATCAGTGGCGCTTTCTCTCCCCTCAGAAAAATGTTTAATCCATTTGTACACTGCCCTTTTCTTCATGACATTATCCTCATAAAATTGGACTAACATGACCCTGATTTCATTTCCACTCTTACCACGTTGAACAAGAAATGTAATGTTTGCTCACTGCTCTAATTCAAGCTCTGACATTCTCGCAACGGCACACAAAATCGTGCAGTAACAAAATGAACACCGCTCAGCAACACAGTAGCACATGTTGACACGAACACTGATATACCATGGTAATGAAAGCTTCCCGAGTTGTTTGTACAGTGTTGCCAACGTAAGCGCACAGTGGCAAGTTCGCCACCTTATCTGTGAGACCTCATCGGCTGGGTGCTACAGTTTGGCTTCCCCCACCAGAAATTCAGGACGTGTGAGCTGTCCCGGAGTTCACAGAGCTCTGCAGCAAAGAGATGTGACACTCGTATTTGAGCTCAGGGCTGATGGGGGCGACTACAGTGGCAGTTCACTCATTCAAGTGACAGGTAGCATTTACCAGTTGTTTATTTACCTGGCAGTTCTCATATGCTAGGCACTGTTCTAAGCACTATACAAATATTAACTCACTCAACCTTGTAACACCTCAATGAGATGGGTACCACTCCCTTTCACAGATGGGGAACCTGAAGCATAAGAGATATTAAATGACTTGCCCAAAGTCACACAGCTTATAAGTAGCAGAGCTGGGATTCGAACTCAGGCAATCTGGCCCACAGCACCCACACTCCATAGCAAGTGTGATCCAAGGGCTGGGCTAGTGACTGGCAATAGAGCTGTGAGCAGCATACACGTGGTCCCTGCCTTCAAGGCGCATATATTCTGCATGGCCGCGGAGCAACCAACAGGCACGTGGTGAGTGTGTCAGTCAGGGTGGGGAGGAGTGGCCTCGCTCCAGAGCAGACTGAGGGTCTGGGCTGCAGAGCAGCAGGCAACAGGTTGCAAGGGCTCCTTTTTTTTTTTTTTTTAAATATATTTTTATTTATTTTTCACAGAGAGAGAGAGATACAGAGAGAGAACTGAGCTGGGGGAGCTCCCCGTTCAGCATATGGATCCGCACGGGCTGGGGCCGGGATTCGATCCTCGGTCCCTGGCGCTGCAAAGTGAGCGCTTAATCCACTGAGCCATCCCGGCTTCCCCTAGGGGCTCCTTTCTTAGGCCCAGGATCAAAGGAGCCAAACAGAAGGAGGGAAACCATTTCTGGTTGTGGGGCCTCCCATTCAGCTCACACTCTGAAGCCTGAAAACCAAGCCACTATCAGGAACTGCAGGCGCACAGGAACCAAGCCAGTAAATGTGGACTCGGTTCATTTGACCAATATTGAGCAGCTACTGTGTTACCAGGAAAAAGAAAAAAAAAAGGACAAGTCCTCACTGCGTTTACTCATATACTACACAGGCAGCGCCAGACAAGAAAATAAGCAATAAAAATACATAAGGACTCAGGGGAAAACTAAAGCATGGAGGATAGGAAATAGGGGGAGGTGATAACATTTGGGATAGAATGGACAGCAAAGACCTGTCTGAGAAGATGACATTTAAGTCAAGACCTAAAGCATGTGACAGAGTGGGCCTCATGGATATCTCACAGAAAAATGTTCCAGGCAAAGGGAACAGCAAATGCAAAGGCCTCAGGGCAGCATTGGGCCTGCTATGTTTGAAGTCCAGGGAGGAGATGACTGTAGATGCAGGGGAGTAAGCTGAGCTGGATCATAGTAGGGGTTGAGGTCAGAATGAATGAGCAGGGATGCCAGGAGAGCTCAGCAGTTCAGCCCTTGCCTGGTAATCGGGAGGTCTGGGATTTCATTCCCAGCCCCAGGCCATGTAACCCGATATGCTGAACGGCAGCACTGCTGGTAACTGCCAGGATGGCTGGGTGGTGAAGGTTCTCGCCTCTCATGCAGGAAGCCACCAGTTCTGTTCCCCCCTTCCCCCAATGTGGCCCCACATCCACCTGCATGGAATGAAACCATGTCACAGCTAATGACAACTGTGGAGACTGCTCTGGGCCCTTCCCCGGTGAGAACCGAACTGGGGACCACACCCCAGTTCAGCATATGGGCTGGGGCTGGGACTCGATCCTAGGTTCTCGGGGCTGCAAAGCGAGCCATCCCAGCTTCCCCTTCACCCCAAGTTATTTTCATGTATTGAAATTGTATCCATCTTTTCTTTTATGGTTACCACTTTTGTGTTTTGAATAAAAGGTCTTGCATTTCCCAGAGACAATGGAAATGTCTTGCTATATTTTCTAGAAGCTTTATTATTTTACCTTGCATATTTATATCCATGATTTACCTGGGATTGGTTTTTGTGGATATGAGGTAGTGGTCGAGTTTTCTTTTTTTTTTTTTTTATCTTTTCACATTTATAGAGAGAAATTATCTTTTTGTCTTCAGTGCATAGTTATTTCTATTTTACTTTTTGACAGATAGAGAGAGAGACAGAGACAGAGACAGTTAGAGAACCAAACTGGGAACTCCCCAGTTCAGCACGTGGGTCCTGCCTGGGCCGGAGCCGGGATTCGATCCTCGGTCCTC
>PVKE010049045.1:0-11386 GCA_004027555.1 Craseonycteris thonglongyai | reverse complement strand
ATATAAAAGAAATAATTCATTCTGAACTCTGATTCCATATTTCCCTGAAACAAAGTCTAGAGATTTCACCGACAAGTTCTTTTTTTCTTTTTTATTGCAAACTTTCTGTGGGTGAAAACTGCATGATAATATTTCACTGTGATAAGAGGAAAATTGTATTCTGAATATTTTAAGTCCATATACTAGGCAAACTGATAATCTTAGCAATTATATCACTCACCTCTGAAAATATGTTTATTTTAAGCTAATGATTACAAGGTTATTCAGATATAATACTCTAATTGGCAAGTACTTCTATAGAACCAGAAGTACCTTCATCAATCTAAATCCTTATTTTTAAAAGATGAGAAATATGAGACTCAATGAAAGAGAAATGGGTTGGCTAATATCTCAGCTCATAGGGAGGACTGTTGACTGAATTCTAAGACTCAAGATATTAGCTTTTCTTCTTCCCTGGGATTATTCTAAAACACATTTATTAAGGCTCTGATATACACCAGGAGTGGAACTTACTGGGCAATCGATAAAGAATAAGCTAATGAACAAGACAGGCAAGAAACCCACCTTCATGAAGCTTAATCCAGTAACCCTGGTTCATTAAAGTATTGAATATAACACATTTCCATCCATATGAATTATAAAGAATTCAAGTATTACCAAGATACCAAGATTTTAGAGTGTCATTCTTTCTTTAACCTTGGAAATGTATTTGACCCGCTAATATTATACTTAGCTAAACATTTGAATAGCTTTAACATATAGATAGACATTTTGTTATAAGACAAATCTTTCAAAAATTGAAAGGAACAAATATTATTTACATTGCATGTTTTAAAAGAAATCTTTTATTTGCTTGATGATCTACATCTGTACCAATTTCCAGACTCAAGTTTGAAGCTTAAAAACATGCTGTGAAATGTCTTTTTGGGGGACATGTCTGTTCAGGTCCTCAGTTCATTTTTTTAATTGGATTGTTTGTTCTATTGTTGTTGAGTTGTATGAATTCTTTACATATTTTAGACATTAGCCCCTTGTTGGAGGAATTGTTTGCAAATATCTTCTCCCATTTAGTTGGTTGCCTCATTGTTTTGTTGATGGTTTCTTTTGCTGTGAAGATTTTTGGTGGTATATAATCCCATTCACTTGTTTTTGCTTTTACTTCTCTTGCCTTTGAGGTCAAATTCATAAAATCCTCTTTGAATCCAAGGTTCATAAGTTTAGTACCTATGCTTTCTTCTATGCAATTTATTGTTACAGGTCTTATATTTATGTCTTTGATCCATTTTAAATTAATTTTGGTATATAGTAACAGATAGCAGTCTAGTTGCCTTCTTTTGCATCCAACAGATATGTGAAAAAAATTGTTCAACTTCACAAGTTACTAAGAAAATGCAAATCAAAACCACAATTAGTTAGCACCTCACATATGTTAGAATGGTTATAATGAACAAGACAAGTAATAGGTTTTGGAGATGTTGTGGATAAAAAGAAACCCTCATATATTGCTAGTGGGAATGTAAATTCGAATGGCCACTATGGAAAACAGTACGGAGGTTCCTCAAATAATTAAGAATAGAATTATCATATGACTTAGCAATCCCTCTTTTGGGTATTTACCCCCCAAAAGTAAAAATATTTATCCATAAAGATATATGTACCCCTATGTTAATTGCGGCATTATTCAAGGTGGCTAACACATGGAATCAGTCAAAGTGTCCTTTAATAGATGATTGGATAAAGAAGATGTGGTATATATACACAATGAAATATTACTCAGCCAGAATAAAAGACGCAATACTTTCATTTGTGGCAACATGAATGGATGTTAATATTACCACGCTAAGCAAAATGAGTCACACAGGAAAAGTGGAAAACCATGATGCCATTCATTTGTGGAATATAAAACTGAAAGCAACAAACAAATAAGAAAAGCAAACGAACAAAAACTTATAGACGTACAAAACAGTTCAGTGGTTACCACAGGTTAAGGGAGGAGGAGTGAGGGTCTGGTAGAAGAGGAAAACATGATGATGGAAGCAGAATTGACTTTAGCTGTCCATTTTGAATATAATATGTGAGATAAGAAAATACAATAACATACAGATAATGTATGATATGATTTTACACTTGAAATCTATAATATTTTACTAATGTCACCACAATAAATTTAATAAAATTTATTGAAAAATTCAGAGCAGTAAGAACCAAAAGTTCCACATGTGCAAAGGAATAAATGGATTTCATATGTAAGAGCAAAATAAAAGATCTGAGATCTGTTAGCAAATCATTTTTTAAATACTGTTTCATATTTAGCACTGAGTTCAGTGTACTGCTAATAGTAGACATTTGAAAAATTAAATGATATAGTATAATCATAAAAGATTGAAGTTCTAGACTTTAAAGCACTTTTTTACTCCTTCATTTTCATGCCTCCTCCCAATAAGATATAAATAATTACTTTCCCATTTAGTTGTGTTATCTTAATAACTTTGGAAATATTATTTTAGAATGACTTTCACCTAAGGCAATGAGGATGTTTTCTACATTACAAAAGTAGCCATTAAAACATGGATAACTAAGAGCCCAAAATACTGTACTAAACATGAGCCAGAGTTCTTCCTAAAATTGTAGTTTTATCTAAAATTAAAACAATAGAGAAATATGCAGAATGCTTAGTAAGTATAATGTGATTACTGGTTAGGTTCCCTTTAGACAGACAATCCAAATTCTATTATCTCCAAGTCACTTTAAGAATGCTTCTGTTTAAACACACTAAGCCTTCACATTCTCACACTCTTAAAAAAAAAAAAATTCAACATACTCAAATAGCAAAAGCTTTTACCCAAATGAATCAACTCTTAGAATGAAACAATCAGAGGGAGCCTAAGAAAAAATCATTCCCTGCATTTTATAGAAGAGGTGACAAGCCCAAGAGCCTAACCCATACTTGATTATCTGTAGAACTGACACTGGCTAATTCCACTTCATTGCAAGTTTCATGTATTTTACAACCTCATAGCTAATCTAAGAAGAATTTCTTTTATTCTCATGCACTTAGTACATAAGGAATCTTTTATGACAGATATTATCAAAATTATATCCTAACATGTATAATACTATAATAATATATAAGATATTATTACATATATAATGTAGTGTTAAAGGAAGGAAAATGGACAACTTTAAAGTAAAAGAGTGAGAAAAATAATGATGAGAGTAGACATCTTTTATCACACATCCACACTATGAGTTATTGAAGACTTTAAGACAGAGAGTGACATGATTTGATTAACCTTTGTATGACATCTATTCTGGATGCTAAATGGAGAATACATGGGGGAATCTGGGTGGAGTGGTTCTAGATAAGTGGGAAAAAAAAGTTAGAAGGCTACTGTTGTAGTCTAGGCATGCAATATTCATATTAATACTTTCAACTCGAATGCAGCAATGAAAATGGACAGAAGCAGATGTAGTTGGGAAGTTTGGACAATGAACTGTGGGAAAGAAACTCGAAAATTACTTAGATTTTTGGCAAGAGCAGGAGGTAGATTCTAGTGCCTTTTATTAAGAGGGTGGATCCAGGGGGAAACATATTTGTACATGGTAGAACAGAAAAAGAATGGAAGAGAAGACTATTACTTTGGCCACTTAGCTTATGTAGATTTAAAAATACTTGTTCTATAGGTCTTGGCAAACTAGATGTCCTGTGATATACCATAACTTTTACTTTACCAACCACAAAATTTCCTTGATAATAAAGGTAATAGACAGCTCTCCATTTCTGCTGCATTACACTAATGTGTTTCATGATTAATTCCCATATCTTTTATATTGGTAGTCTCTCTACCAGCTCCTTTTGCAGACATCATTAATAATACTCATGTGTCTCTTACTTTGACAATTAATACATCTCTCTATCCTGTGAACCACTCTAGTTAATGTCCTCCCTTCCCTTTCACAGCTAATTTCCTCAAAAAAGAACATGAACTTGTTCATTTGAACTGTTCCATTTATTTATTTTAATTCTACTATGCTACTGAGTGCGTAATTCCACTTCCCCAAGATTACTAAAACTGACCTCACAAAGGTCCCCAGTTACAAAGGCATCACCCATTAATCTATACTATTGCATTTTCCACATCCTCCAAATATTATCACTGACCCAGTCTTATCAATACTATTTTCTTAAAATATCCTGTCTCCATGTCTCACTTCTTTACCCACATCACTCTGCCCTCATTTCATGTCTCAATATTATTTAAAATGAATCATTTTAATTTCCCTTCTTGTGCTTTCCCCATTCCTCCTCTGCATTGCTGCCAAAGGTCTCTGTCTAAAATGTGCATCTCAGTTCTCCGCTGAAAACCCTTTAAAAGGTCTTTGCTGCCTAAAGGAAAAAGTTCAAAGACTTTAGTTTAGCTTCTGATGATTTCCAAGATCTGACCTCTGCTCTATCTCCTTATCTTCATTATTATCTCTCACCAAACCCTGTCTCCTCGTTTCAGTAGTTGCCTGTATCAGATATGTTGTTTTACGCTTTTTTTCTCCTCTCAAACTGTTCCATTTCAGAATATGTCCTCATTTCTGTCCACGAATAATCCCATTGCTGTCCATCCAGATTTCACTGGAGCTTCACACTTAAATGAATGTTTCGTAATGATCCTGGTAGGATGAGTTCTTGGTTATTTTACCCCGTTTGTACAAATTTTTTTCTATAGGAACTCTTACATTTTGTGAAACTCATTGATTGTATACCTGTACCTTCATTATACTGGTCTTATCTTGATAAACCTATGGGCATAATTGGTGCTCAATAAGTGATTAATGCTATTTAAGAATGAATGAAGAAGAAATTAATAACAGAATAAATGGTTTATCCTCCAAACCTACTAAAAAACCATAATACTTATAAATACTACCAAAATTCTTCATGATTTTCCAATCCCATTTTAAAGTGGAGCCCAAGAAAATAATAAATGGTAGACTCTTCATTAATTGGAACTGAAGCAAAGGCACTCTCAAGCAACCAGCAAAAAAACTGAGGAAATAATACTACATTTATCCAGCATGGGTGCCAGTTAGCTGAGAGTGTACTGTACCTATATTATATAGACAGCCTAGTACAAAAAGAGCAAAGTGTTAACATGGGGCAAATCTATTAGGTCAACTATTGACAGACATAAGCCATTTCATGGACTTTGACTACAGTCAAATTTGAGAAAACAATTCCAAGTTAAACTTTGAACTAGAAAATTTAGGGAGAAGGAAACAATCAAAATAAATTGCATATTCAGTTTAAATTCAATTGGCACTATTTTTAGATGCAGCTTAAAGTTCTGTTAGTTGTCTCGTTCCTTATAGCCAAAACTAACCATAGGCAAAGCATATGAATTGCTTAAGCTCTTCAGCAAATGGTGATTTTAAAAAACACATGTCATGTTATTCATGTGGTTGAGTTAAAATTACACTTATCCAGTGGTACACATGGAAATGATTTGTTCCGGAAACCGTGATAGTTTTATTATTTTATAATTTTTACCTACAATAATAATTCACATGCAGTGCATATGAAGAGTCTCAGACCATAAAATACACCCAGACTTATTTGAATCAGAATGCCATTATATAGCTATAAAATTCAGATTTGATGCTTCCCTCTATTTACATTCTACCTCTATATTAATTGCATGTTTCTTACTATTTAGCATTATTGTATTTATAAAAGATAAAATAATTTATTAAAGATATTTAATATTAATAGATTAAGTGCAAATAAAACTTCCTAGAAGTCTAACAGTTCATTTCTGATAGCAGTTTGCAGTATGTTTGTCATTTGCTCATATCTTGCTTTCTGTAATTTATATTTATTGTCATAGTATAAAATAAAACACTCACTTGTAGGATATAAGTCTTCCTTTCTTTTTTATCATCTCACCTAACTCATTCTATTTATTTATTTGGAATATACCAAAAAAATGGGGAATGATGAAAAGCAAATATTGGTGTTATATCTACATTATTGTAGCCACCAAAAGGAAATAGAATGGTAAAGAGGGTTATGGTAGGAAGCTTCAGTGACCAAATTTATGCCACCATTTGGTTCTCACACATTTTTTTCAGCCATATCTTAAGGACATATTTTAAGTGGCAAAAATAACGAAGGGTGAAATATGAGAATAAAAGAGAAAACAAACTTTTCTAGATATTAAAAAAAAAAGAACTTAAGAAAATAATTGAGAAATACTTTCAGAGGTAGTATATAAACATGAAAAAAAAAAATACTCACCTCCTCCCAAATATAGTTTTAGAGAAGAGGTGGCTAAATAATCCACTTAAAGGAAATATACAGAACAGGAAATAATCGTTCTATAATTAAAGATCTCACAATCTTATAAATAAAAGATAGTTTCAAATGTGGTACTCTCCTCTAAAATGTAATTTAATCTATTTTATACTCTCTCCCTTGAGATGAAAGAGAGAAAACTTAACCTTCTGCATTTTTTGTGAATTATTTTTCAAAACCAGATTCAATAAAAACATTCTTAAGATGACAGTTCACATAAATTATTTCATTTAATTTTCTCAAAAGTGCACGAGGGTAGAAAATATTAGCCTCATTTTTCTGATGATTAATTGAGGCTCAGAGAGGTTAAGAAACTTGCCTAGAGATAGCCTGTCCCACACTTCAGAGTAGGAATTTGAATTCCCATTTGTTCACTCCAGCTTTAACATTTTATTTTTACCACATTGCAATTGCTTTAAAAATCCTTATATGAAAATATCATAAGAATGAACATGAATACTTTGCATTCAGTTTAGTTAGCTTTTATTGATCAACATGAACATTTTCATTTGATAGTTAAGGCAGTACTTATAAAACATGTAACGGCTGCCATTTAATAAATCTAGTTATATAAAGTTATCAGATATACCACATTCTTCCCACGTGACAGGAAGGAAAAGAAGGCTCTGAAATGAGTTCTTCATTATTTTGTTGTTGTTGTTGTTGGGTTGCTGTTTAAAGAGATATTCTCCTTAATTAAATAGCAATCAGGTACTTAAAAACAAGCTGATCTCAGTATGGTATTTACACAAAGCAGACAAAGATGTATTTTCCATTTTGTGGTCTGGACACCTGGTACGCAAACTCCAGAAAAAGGGTCGGCATAGTTGAAACCATCCTTCATGCGCCTGCCATGTAAACAAGACGAATTCTGAAAACTCAACATAACAAAATGAAATAATTTTTTTAACACTACAATTATGAGTGCCAATGTTTCTGTCCTTTGTTGAATGGTTATTGTGATCATTTTCATAACTTTTAAATAGCATTCCTCACTTAATAAAAGTACTTTGCATTAGCAAGACTTAATTATGTTATGCAAAGCCACAGGGATAATTATAGTTCATCCAGACATTCTTAATGTATATTAGTGGAAGCGTTACAGGCCTGATGAGAAACTCACATATCATTATGCAATCTCAACAGCTGCTCAGCTCAGTCTTGCTATAATCAAATCTAAGTTATCATCCCATCATTTCTAGCGTGCCATGTTCTTCTGCATTTCTCCTGATTTAAAGATATACTTTAAGTATCAGATCTAAGACTTCACTTCACACCATGACTGAATGTGTTGTGCTAAACCAGACATGCCCTTTTATTTAACATAATTTAAGATTGACCTATATACATAGTTATGGTTCAATTTAATTAGAATGTATTTGTTGAATATCTACTATGTCCTAGTGTTAATGGAACTAGTGAGGCTTTGGGTCTTATCAAACTAGCTATATATTCATTAGCAGCAAAATCCCTCTAGGAAGAACATAGTTTTACTTACTATATATGTCCCATCTTCATTTACTTAAAATGTCAAAATTCCAACTCCATAATGTACTTATTAAATAATTACAAGCAATATGGGAATCATTCCTTTTTACAGCAATATTAAATCTTTACTGAAAGTAATTTAGCACTTAGGCCAGCTAGATTTTTCTTATCCAAAGAACTGGCATTTCCACCATTTCCGTTGTAACATTCCTCCATAACTGAACAAATTTCACTGCTAGATAGATTTTCCTGCTAGTCAGTTAATCTTCTTCCTGATGTTTACCAAGCTGCAGACAGATACTTTTGATCAGTAGGGTCAAAAATTAATTTTGCTTTGTTTTAGCAATCTGGGAGAGTCAACACTCATTTGTAAATTTTCCATGAATAATAAGCTTGTTCTTATCTTTAAAGTGTTAACATTCAGTAACCATTTCTGAATGATGATAATATTATTATTGCTTTGACAAGGGGAAATTCAAAAAGAGTAGCTAAAATGTTTAATCTTTTTTATATATGTCAGGAAACTTCCATTCTCCCTCCTTTTGGGGGTTGGGGTGGGGAGAACAGGTGCAGGTGAATGAAAATTTTATCTTTGCAAAAGAACCAGAACATACATTCTACCACTTAAAGGAGTTATGAAAAGATAAGAAAACAAACCAATCAAACACATAAGCACACACATTCTCATTCATCTTAATATTTTCACTGATTATCCACTAATCAATTTCTTTACAATTTTCAAGACAATTGACAAAGTTTATTCTTACTTTAATGTATGTCTACAATTCTTAATTAAAAATTTTTATATTAATCATACATATTTTAACCTCTTCAACTCACGCTTATATGAAATTCACTTTATCTTACGTATCAAATCATCATGCTACCCAATGTATGTCACCAAAAAATATACCCAGATATTATACACCCAAACTTAGCTTCAGAGGTTGTTTTTAACCGTCATTTTAATTTTTTTATTTTTGCTGTTTTATTTAAATGATAAGTTATGTATTTGAAATACTTAATCATTCTGTACTACGATTTCTAGGGTGTAAGAGAAACAGTGATGAAAAACACAAAAATAAAGAAAATTCAACTAATAATCAGAAAAAATATCCCTCCAACTGCATACTATTTAAAAGTCAGTGGAAGTTAATCTATTTTATTCAAAAAAAAGAAGTCAGTGTTCTTAGTAATGGTTTTGTATGAACTCAATAAATAAATTTTAAAAACACCTTATTACTACACATTTTCAGCCTAATCTAGTCACAGATTCTAGTACATAAAATAACTTTGAAGAAGTATTAAAATCAAACATCTAAAGATTGGAAAAACATTAATAGATGATTTTATGTAGTGTGGTATGATACAGTAAGAATTGTAATGTGTAAAAAAATCATGTGGCCGCAACAAATTATAGTATAGAATCTATTTATTTCTTTAACCTTTTCACTGTTCCAGTATTTTACTTCAATGAAATGCAAAAACTGTATCATTCTTTCAGGTAGGGAAAGCAGAGATTGGTAACAAGACTACTTTACAGAGTAAAGTGATCAGAAAGATATAACATAGACCATGGGAGGTGAAGTCAGTAGAGCTAAGCCATCATATTAATAGTATAAAAATACTGGAAGAAACCTCAGGGGTATTTTATATTTCTCTCTCTGAATGCTGAAACATGTAATAATTGTTCCTCAGAATACCTCTACGTGGTGAATAGAGAGAGTAGTTATCATTGATAAAAATGAAGAATACAGACAAATTTGAGGCTAGTAGGATAGTAATCTAATCTAAACCCTTATCTTCAGATTACTAATCAGTCCTTTTACTACTTACTTTAACATAATCCTCCCCACTGTGAATACCATAAATGAACAGGAACTAACACATGTATCACTAGATACTTTTAATATGTCTGTCCCTCTCTTTTTAATATTGTGAAAATTTATTTATTATTAAAAGGGAAGCTATACCTTAGATCAAAGCATTTCAAGAGTACAGAAATACTACCCAATGTAACTAAAATTCATTTGAAACTCATATTTTCATTCTAATTAATACACTCTCATTTGATTTCTGCTATTCTAATGTATTCCAGTTGGCAGTCTTAACTGACTGAAACATAGCATACAATACGCTTAATGAAATTAAGACAATTTTTCTAAAAGTTGGAATAATTCTAAATGATTGTTCAAAAAGTAACATATTAATTAAAATACTGTGGTTGTCGTCTTATCTTTGTTATCCATTCTCTGTAGGAATTGATGGGGCTTTTTGTTTTGGCCTTGACAAGTGTTATGCTGTCTTCTTGCAGAAGTAACTTTTTCAGTAGCTAATGGAAAAATATTAAAATAGAACACCTGGAAGCCAGGCTTCAAAGATTCTACAGCAACACTATTTGATGTTATACATCTGGTAAATTGTTGCTAGCAGGTCTAATGGGAGTTTAAGGGGCTATTTTAGTCTTTAAACACTTAAATACTTCCCATGCATTATAAAAATGGGGAAAGTGGCTCACAAAACCTTCATTCCCAGAGAGCATTTTAAGTAATGAATATTGTAGAAAGTGCAAAGGAGACTTACATGTGCACTTGAGAAGCACTGCAGTATTATCCTGGTCTTCACTGAAGTCTAGCTGAATGAAATGGGCTCACAAAGCTTTCAAATCCCCTAAAATTTATTTACCTTTCTGCAAAATTTAAGAATATCCTACCTTTATTCTGACAGTGTATAGAATTTAATTTCAAGTGAGGACTCTGGTCAAGGGAAGGCACTTAAAGATTAAGAGTTTAGAGTTTAGAAGTAGGGAGGTCATCTATTTTGTTATTTTTTGTTCAGATATTTTTTCTCAAACTATGGTTACTTTATGGTGACAATAGAAGATGTCTCTGTTGCCCTTTTATAAAGTTCAATGCTTCTAAAGAGGTTTTCGTTCAAACTCAGAGAAAGTTCTTGCCTGAGAAAATTTTTAACAGTGCCTTAGTTAATAAAATATACTGTTAAGTGCTCTTTGGAATTCTTCAAATAATTCCCGAGGATTAACAATTGAGAACACTCCGTCAGTGAAATACAAAATCTCCGGATTACTCACCAGAGTAAACAATCTCAAAGTTTTTTTAAATGTACTTTGTCAAATGATTTGTCTAAGAGTTCTCTCATTTTTATTCCCATTGTCTTATCTTCCCACACTGCCCCACCTTAATTTCTTTCTATTCTAATGTGTTCTGAACACTGCTTGCTTTCTCAAGCATATGCTTGAGATTTTGAAATGGCTCCTGAACTATAGCAGGATATTAAAGGTCTGTCATGTGGTGGTCCCAAAACATCTCTGACATCTTTATCTCTGCAACTGTCATAGATCCTTATCTCTGGCCATTGGATAGCTACTTTTCATGTCACTTTTCAAGCAGTAGCTTCATCTCTGCCTGATGGTGATTTCCTATATACTTCAAGCTCTGCTTAAATATTGCCTCTTTCTGGAACTCATTTCTTTGTAAGAGAATCTGCATCCCTCCATTATAGAACCTAACATATCTGGCATTGAATTAACATTTA
>PVKE010049044.1:0-11388 GCA_004027555.1 Craseonycteris thonglongyai | reverse complement strand
TTTATTAATATTTATTTATTTATTTTTATTGTTTTTTGACAGAGAGAGATAGAGAGAGATACAGAGACAGAGAGTGAACTGAACTGGGGGAGCTCCCAGTTCAGCATATGGTTCCGCACGGGCCGGGGTTGGGATTCGATCCCTGGTCCCCGGTGCTGCAAAGTGAGCGCTTAACCCACTGAGCCATCCCGGCTTCCCCTGATCACATATTTTTATGATCCCACTCTCAGTAATGAAAGAAAAAGAATGGGGGAAAACAATCAGTAAAAATATAAATGCTCTAAAGTACACTATAAACCACCCTGACCTAATTGACCAAATAAACAGGGAACATTCAACAAATTAGATGACTTAAGAGGCCATAAGTCTCAATAAATTTCAAACCATTAAAATCTTACAAAGTGTATACTATGAACACATCAAAATTGAATTTGAAATTGGTGATAAAAGATATCCATCAATTCCCAAACATTTGGAAATTAAATAACATTTTTAAATAACCAAGAAGTCTAGAAAAAATTACCAAAGAAATTACAAAATATTTTAATTGAATGACAAAAAATTAATATTCATGTGATTCTATTAAAGCAGTTTTAATAGGGAATGTTTTAAGTCTAAATGGCTAGAAAAGGAAGGAAGAAAAGCTTGAAATCAAGTATGTTCTTTAATTTAAGAAGCTTGAAGCTCAAGAAGTTTAAAGAGCTAACAAAACAAAGAAATGATCAAGATAAGTGCAGAACTCAGTGAAATGAAAAAGACACAAGCAATAGAGAAAACTAATTTAGAAAAAAATTCTAATTAGAATCATGGTGAGTTCTATCAAATATTTAAGAAAAAAAGAAAACCAATATTATGCACTCTCAGAAAAGAGAGGAGAGAAAATTTCCATGCTTATTGAACAAAGCCAGTATTACCAATCTCTCTCATAAAAATAGATGCAAAAATCTTTGACAGAATGCTAGGAATACAAATCCAGAAATATATCAAAAGGAGCATATATCATCAAGTAGGTTTTATCCTATAAATTCAATTTTTGGCTTTAAAAACAATTATTATGTCACCACACTATTAGAAGAGAAAATTTAAGTGATCATATTAATAAAGAGAACATTTGATGATATTCAATACTCATTCCTTTAAAAATAGGTAAATAAAGCCTCTCGGAACACTGAAAATTAATGAAAATGTATCAACTTAATAAAGAACATCTTTAACAGTCTACAAAAGGGGAAGCCAGGATGGCTCACTTTGCAACCCTGGGGACCGAGGATCAAATCCTGGCCCCAGTTTGTGCAGTCCCATATGCTGAACTGGGGTGTGCTTCCCATGCAGGAGGCCCCAAGTTTGGTTCTCACCCTCCAGTTTGGCCCCTGGCTCTAGGGGTCATGCCTCCCATGATGGAGGCCCCCAGCCCAGTTCCTGCCTGCATGGCCCCTGCCGCCCAGTGTGGAACAAAACTATGTCAAAAACTAATGATGTACAACTATGGAGACTGCTCTGGGCCCTCCCAATTCTCTCTGTCTTTCTCTGTCTCTGTCACTGTCTGTCTCTGTCAAAAGCAATAAAATAAATCTTTTTAAAAAATCAACAAAGTCATACATAATAGTTAAAGACCAAACGCTTACCCTCTAAAATTTGAAACAAGCCAAGAATGTCCACTCTTAAGACTTCTATTCAATATTGTACTAGCATGTGTAATAACTTAAGAAAAAGAAAAAAAGTGCATGAAGACAGCAAAATAAGAAATAAAACAATTGTTAAATAAAATAGCATAAGGTACTTTAAGAAACCTGACAGACTCAATAAATGAATCTATAAAGATTGCAGGATACAATATCAATGTATAAATATATATTAGCAACAAAACAAATGGACCAAAAACCTTAAAATCTTCCATACTAAAACTAAAAGAGAAAACTAAGGTAAAATAGCATTACTGAGAGAAATTTTAAACAGTTGAAATTAATTTAGAAATATCCCCACATGTAGTGATTCAAAGATTCAATACTATTAAGATGTTCATCCCACACTGATATATTGATTCAATGAAATCCCACTGAAACCCCAGCAAACATTTTTATAGAAATTGCCAAAAGAAGTCCAAAATTTTTACATGG
Organism: Craseonycteris thonglongyai; assembly: GCA_004027555.1. Classification (NCBI taxonomy): domain Eukaryota; kingdom Metazoa; phylum Chordata; class Mammalia; order Chiroptera; family Craseonycteridae; genus Craseonycteris; species Craseonycteris thonglongyai. The sequence goes on along the minus strand of PVKE010049044.1, from coordinate 9,271 downwards.
AACATACAGAACCTAGAATAGTAAAAATTATTTTGGAGAAAAAAAAGAACAAGATTGGAGGGCTTAAACTCCCCTGTTTCACTAGCCGTTGTGTAGCTACAATAATCAAAACAATGTGGTGTTAGCATAATACTACAATAGATCGATAGATGGATATATAGATGGAGGAAGCAGAATCGCCCCACCCATACATAATCAACTGAGTTTTTAATAAAATCTTCATGAAGATACCATAACAATTCAAATCCCACAATGCATCTATTTAAATTGTAGAATTAAATGAATTTTAATGTATTTATAGAGTTGTGCAGCCATCAACACAATTAATTTTAGAGCATTTCCGTTACCCTAAAAGGAAACCCCATACAATTAGCAGTCACTCCCCCTTTGGCTTCATAATCATCCCCTCAGCCCTAGGCAATCTCTAATCTACTTTCTATCTTTACAGAGTTGTCTATTCTGGGCATTTCATATAAATGAAATCATAAAATATGTGATCACTAAGCTTCTTTAATGTAACATAATCTTTCAAAATTCACCCACATTGCAGGATATACCAATACTCCATTCCTTTTTATTGGTGGACATTTGAACTGTTTCCACTTTTCAGCTATTATGAGTAAGATGTTATGAACAATTGATGTAAGTTTTTATGTGAACACAGTTTTCATTTCTCTTGGATACTGTATAACTAGAAGTGGAATTGCCTCGTCACGTATTAACTCTATGTGTAACTATTTGAAGAACTTCCAGACTGTTTTCCAGAGCAGCTACAATCATTTTACATTCCTACCAGCACTATATGAAGGTTCCAATTTCTCCACATTCTCATCAAAACTATCTGTCTTTTCAAATGTAGCCATTATAGTGGGTGTGATATGCTATCTCATTATGGACTTGATTTGCATTTCCTAATGTCTGATCAATTAATTTTTGACAAAGGTAATTTAATGGGTAAAGGGTAGGCTTTTCAAAAACTTGTACTGAAACTTTTTAATCTATAAACATAAACCACATGCATACACATACACACAACCTTTACATCACACATACAAAAAATTAACAGATCACGGACATAGCAAAAGAGTTAATGCATTTGTAATTTTAACAAATATTACCAAAGTAGTGTCTAAAATGTTTGTGGCGATTCGAGTGCACGCCTAGGGCTGTCCGGAAAGTATCCAGCCACGTAATGTGAAAAATAGAGGCATTTACCGCTGGACTTTTTGCAGACTCCCTCATATGATGGTAAATATCCTGTATTCACATGTCCTATGATTTTGATTTCAATAGAAAAAATACATATTTGTCAGGTTCCATGTATTCAAATCCAATGCCTATCTTCTTCTGGCCTAGGTAAGTGTGACCATGTCACCTCTGGTCAGTGATCAATTGTCCCTTGAAGCACAGGGCTGGGCTCTGAGTAAAGTTGGTGTGTCAGGTCCACAGTGCAGGAACTGAGGCAGTTTTCTCCATGCTAGCAGCTCGTGTATTTACCTTTTCCCTCATGTCTGAGCTAATGACTTCGCTGACATGGGGCAGAGGGTCACACTAAGCCACTCAGTGTCATGCTCACTTGACTGAGGATGAACTTGGGATGAAATGGTGTTTGCAATGCTCTTTCAGAAATGGCATGGCACTGAATTAGTCAAATATTTGTACTGGGCAGCTAACATCTATCTGTCTGTCTCTCTCTCTCTCCATATCTACTATAAATCACTGCTCTTTTGTCCCACACTGTTTTGAAGGGATTACAGATATAACCCATAATCAGGGAGGATATAGTCTCAAGTAGAGGCACGAAACAAGATTCCAAATGAAGGTGCTGATATTATTTATTGATTTCACAGGGTTTACATCAGTCCTTTGAGTATTAGCCACAGAGAGGGACGAAATGCTCCCTGCTCCTTGTTCCCTTTTCTCTTTTCAGTGTCTCCTCTGCTTTTCTCCCTCAGAAACCCTAACATAACTTTGAAGCTATTATTCGTCATTGAGCTTGTTAGCATTCCTCCCAGGTGGCAATAGTCGACCTTTAGTAAGAAGCATCTACAAACCTCTACCCTGCTAATAAAAATCATTCTATAGAAATCTTGAATAGCCACTGTTCTAGAATCCTCTTTTTCATAAGGAACAAGGTTGGGCAGGAACGAAGGTTGGGGAAAAGACAGAAAATTATACCTGTCCTCATGGAGATAAGTAAGTCATAGTCCCCAATCATAAGGACCTCAACCTCTATCAAGGTCATAGGCATATACAACTAGTTCGAATAACACACACTAACATGGGACAGGGTGGAGAAAAGAAATGAGAAACAAGGTAACTTGGTAGCACAGGGAACTGGACAGCTTGCCTTGATTGGATGGATAGAAAAGGTTCATTCAGGGGCTGGGCCTTCAAAGTTGGAAAGCCAACTAATAACCAAGTAAATGATATCAGTGAAAGCAGAGGCCCAAGTAAAGCACTTTGAATCCAGTATCACTTTGTAAACCCAAAGTATAATAATTAGAGCCAAGTTGGAAATTGAGAATTGAAAGACTAATGTTCAGTCTCCATGGAAGCAACCAGAGGGTATTTCATTAAGATCATCATGAGGACATTTCTCAGTTTGTCACTATTGCTCATTTTCTAGCTCAAGCCCCAATGAACACACTGAATCTTAGTATTTCCAAAGGTCTCTGCACACAAAAGAGAATGATGGCCAATTTACAGTCAGGGAAATAGCCACTGGGACATACTCAGAGGATGGCAAGTGTGAGCATTGTTAATTCTGACCCTGTGGCCAGAAAGTCCGAGGACACTAGCGCAGGCATAAGCAGCCCTTGCAGCTCAAAACCTGCACGGGAAGTGCTTCATAATGAGCAGGGTCCCTGTGGGCCCTTGATTTCTTATACTCCTGGGAAGGTGTCTGGTCCAATCAACTGGGCTCTCTTCATCCTGAGCATACAGAACAGGGTTCCAACAGGTGACAGGTCCTACTGCTGTTAATGTCAACAAAAGGACACATCTATTTTCCTTACAATTAAAGCCAGTAGGCCCCTCTTGTTAACATGGCATTAGGGGAGAATAAAAACAACAACAAAAATAAAGAATATATACAAGGCGATGCCAGGATAGCTCAGAGATTGAGCATTTTCCTTGCTATTGTGAGGTCTGGGGTTCAATTCCTGGCCCCAGCCTGTGCAACCCATATGCTGAACTGCAATGTAACTGGTAGCCACCAGGGTGGCTTAAGGTTCTTGCCTCCCATGTGGGAGGCCCCCAGTTTGTTTCCTGCCGCACACGGCCCCACATCTACCTGTATGGAATAGAAACTGTCACAACTAATGATGTACAACTGTGGAGACTGCTCTGGGCCCTCCCCCATTCTCTCTCTCTCTCTCTCTCTCTCTCTCTCTCTCTCTCTCTCTCCCTCTCTCCCTCCCCTGCCCTTTCTCTCAAACAGGAAGAAAGGAAGGAAGGAAGGAAGGAAGGAAGGAAGGAAGGAAGGAAGGAAGGAAGGAAGGAATATACACAAGAGTGGAGGATATGATCACTTGCAAAAAGAAGAGCTATGCTCAAATGGCTTTTCTGAGGTAACCAACGGACAAATTTACTTTCAAAAGTCAAGTGTGAACTCAGCATTCTGCCCCAGATATTGAAAAGAATAGGCAACAGGTGCTACTGTTAAACACTACTGGTCAGGCAAGCTCACAGAAGTTCTTGGAGAAAAGAAATGTCTCTTATTGAAGGTATCATTGCCAATATATGGAGTGCATGTGAGAGATTTGGTTTGGAAGGGCAGAGCAAATGGACGCGTCTACCGATCCACAGATCTAGGCCTTGTGAACACTGCACATGAGCCCTCTCATCCAAAACTTCACCTCACTTTTCCCTCAGTCCACTAAAATGGAAGACCATTTATTTCCCACTTGTTTTTCTCTATGGTGGGTGTGGGTGTGCCCAAAGCCATGAGTGTATGCAACGAATGTATGCATTTGAAAATGTGTGTGAAGATGTAGGTAGTAAGTGAGAAGTGGGAAGAAGTATTCACTGGGAAATGAAACATCCAAGCAACATCCTTGGATCCATTAAGACAGTCTCCCTCTTAACAACTCTCCAATACACCTTTGTGCTGAGATCTGCTTTTTCCTTCCTTACTTCAAGCCACATTTCCAGGTACAACATTTTTCATCCAGTTTCCATATACGTGCCAGAACTTAGAATTAGATGGACATACTGTTACCCTCATCATTGCAGCAAAATGTGCTGATTTGAACTCCACCTTTTCTTCTTTCTCCCTGTTTCATTCTGGTCCTCCGAGTTCCTGTGCTGGACAAATGATCTCCCTCCCCACTGGCCAGCTGAGCTTTAGCTGATGCCCAGGAAGCATGTTACCTTGATTCTCTTGCCTCCCAGTAAAACCAAAATCACACTCTCATACATGGCATATACTGCCTTGGAAGGTAAAAAAAACAAAAAACAAAGAACAAAAACACCAAAAGTATGCCCAACACTGTTTTAATCACAGAACTTTAGAATTGGGGGGAAATCTTGAAGATGATCCAGTGTACCATATCATTTCAGATGACTTACTAAAAGACAACTTCAAATATTAGTGGCAAAGCTAGGACTAAGAACAAGCAAGACCTATTTATTCCTCATCCAGGGAACTTAATGCTACCTCATTTCTTCTGTCCTTTGTCCACCCATGCATTCAAAGAGTATTGAACTGCTTACACTGTACATATTATAAGCACTGTAAAATAGGATGCATGTATAAAAATCAATAAGGAAAGGCCCCGTCCACAAGCAGTTCAGTCTTCAATTAAGGACATAAAACTAACAGCTATAGTACACCATGATGCATCAGCGCCATTGCAAATCACTGGTTTCTCACCGTCACTCTAGCAGAAAAATAAATTCCACAAAAAGGCAGAGATCAAAGACATTTATCATCAAAAATCACGAGAAACTTATAAATGCTCACCAAAACTTTTAAAGGTATTTACTCTCCATTATGAGCAAAATAAAACCATCAAAAATAATTGAACTTCAAGACATGCTGGATGTTTTTTATGAGTCATATGGTTCAATATTTTGTCATATTGCTTATTAGAATACTTAAATGCTATGAACTTGGAGTCTGTGGGAGGCAAAATAATGCCCCCCAAAGATACCCACATCCTATTCCCCTGCGTCTGTGAATATATTAGGTGGCAAAGGGCAATTGAGGTTTCCAGTAAAATTAAGATTGCTCAGGAGTGGTCAGAAAAACAAAGAGGTTATTCTGGATTATCTGGGTGGAAGCAGTGTAATCACAAAGGTCTTTAAATACAGACACGGGAGGAATAAGAGCCAGAGTCAATGATGCATCATGATCCTGGGCTTGGAAGATGGACGGGAGCCATGAGCCAAAGACCGTGGGTGATCTCTAGAAGAAGCTGAACACACAGGAAATGGAGTCTATTCCCAAGTCCCCAGAAGGCTTTATCACCATGCTGACACCTTGATTTGAACCCAGTGAGAGTCAGTTTAGACTTATGACTTCCAGAACCACAACATAATACATATTTGTGGTCTTAATCCACCACGTGTGTGACAGTTTGTTAGAGCAGCCATAGGAAAGGTTAGAACGGCAGTTACTCCAAACACATTCTCATCCCCATTCTCTCTTCCTCACCCCTCTGTCTTGCTCTCTCACAAATCTCTCTCCATAACACCGTGCCTTGTTTTATTTGCCTTTTTCACCCCTCTTCTCATTTTGGACTCCCTTTTCTCTGTTCTACAGTAATACTATTTACATTCCAATACAAATAAATAAAATCTGCCCTGGTTTCTCTCCATTTTCCCTCTCACCCATTCTCTTAATAAGTAAAGGTCCTACAAAAAGATGAAATCAAACAGGCCTTAGGGGGAAGAGGGAAAGAAGTTATAAATCTCATTATATTTTACTTACATATTTTTCACAATAAATTTTCTAAAGAACCTAGTTTAAAATATGGAACCTTCATGCCTCACTCTCACCAAGATCATGTAGGTTACCACTAATTTTAAAAATATTCCTAATAATATATAAAATGTTCACATATAAAAGCTAAATGGAAATAATTTCAGTTCAGGTGCAATACCTTGAAATTAACATTTCATCCCTTATTGAAATTCTTTCTAATTACCATGCAAAATATACATTAAAGAACAAAAAGAAAACAAATATAAATGATTTTTTAAGGATTATAAAAGGATTCAAAAAAAATCATCACATTTTTGTAAATGATGCAGTTTGAATGCGCTTGAATTAGCTATTCACTTGAATTTATCAAAATGCAGTATTCATTTAAGCTGAAAACTACTTCTGTTTCAAACATGGCTCAATGTGCACTCAACAAAGAAGAGATGAGTCTGAGTATGTCACAGAAGCCCATCTGAATATGCATTGAGTATAAACTAAAGGCAGCTGGGAAATAAATGCTTTTGATACAGACAGGCAAGTGTTCTCCAGAAGGCATTTTTTAGCCCTTCTTAATACAAGGGGTTTTTCTGACTTTTAATACAGTTATAATCAAAGAAAATTTTTAAAAGTATATTGCAAAGTACAATCTTAGAAAAATCCATCAAGTTTTTAAATTCCCTCTTACTGTGTGTGTGCATATGTATTTTCTCTAGAGAAGATAATATATACCCAGAACCAACAGGATAGATTGTAAAAGTTTATTTCCAAGCAGTCATTTGAAGCTCAAAGTATTATTCTCCGTGCCTTGACTTTTTAGCTGGCAAATTATATTTAACTCATAATACACTCCAAGAGATTTTACACAGGGAAATAAAAAATATATTGTTGCTATTCTGCAAACAAGTAACAAAATTAATCAATAAATATTTTACCTTTGGCTATATCTATGCTTTTTAAAATGTGGAATATACTTAATGCTGCATATTTGAAGACACATGAGTAACATTTATTAGTATTCTATACAGGAAATGTTAGAGGTAAAAGTGAGGAATGTTTCTTACATGTTCCAGGAATATATTACTCCAATCCCATAAATTTAGCTCTTCCCACAATAACCTTGTGTCAGAACAAAGCAAGATACTGTCGTAGAATTCCAGCAGATCCTCTAAATACACCATTTATTTATGCATTCAATAAAACTAATAAGTGCCAACTAAGCATCAGGCATCATGCTGGTTCTTTCTTCACTACAGCCTTCTGACTAGAATACTATTAGCCCCATTACACAGAGGAGGGAAGTGAGCTTCGGCATTTTAACAACATAGCTAACTTTCTGTGCACTCACTATGTGACTGAGAGTGTATGTCATCTCATTTACTCCTCACAACAATTATAAGAGGTTAGCTCTTTTGTTACCCAAACTAGGCCTTCCAGAACTTAAGAAACTGGACAGAAGTTCCACAGTATTTCAATAATGTTAGCCAAGAGCCAACCCTGTATTTTAATGTTACATCCCAAATTTTTAACCTCTGTGTTTATGTGATTTGTCAACAATGGAAAACAACTAAGCAGGAAAGTAGCGGGCTGCACCCATGTTGCTGACTCCAAAGCCTCAGTGATCGACTTGGTGAAGTAAGATATGTAACCCAATAATTATGATGCAATATGACAAGTGCCACAATCAACACGTGAGAGGTTAATGCAAAGCAGGCTTTACAAAACAAGTTCATTGAGCTGAGATTTCAAGACAAATGAAAGTGCAACAAGACACAAGCACAGGGAATGGCATTTCAGCAGAGGCACGGTGTGTCCCAACAGCACATGTGTTAATACACGAAGGTGGCATCTGTATTCAGGGAACTACAAGACAACAATATAATGGAAACATCAAATTCATACTTAGAAATGGTGGGAAGTTAAACGAGGGACATGAGTGGAGCTGAGTTTGTACTTTCCTCTTATAAAGTTGGTGATACCTTGCAATGAAAAGAATAGCCAGTTTATCTGGTAAGAGTCAAGGGTTTCCAGCCTGTATTTTGAAGAGGATTCTGATGGCTAGGACATAGAACATCTGTACAATGAAGCCAGCCTCAGTGTTTATCGGCTCACACAGTCACATTTAAGAACTAGGAACCGAACCTGAAGAGCACCTATGAGGCAAAATTCATTTTCTCAAAAATTTCTTGGAATATCAGAGAAAGACTCGATTCGTTCACCTGAAAATTGTCAATTTAACAGGAACACCATTTAGAGAGGCAAAACCTCACTCTGCTCACTGACGCATTTGCCAGATGAGATGCTGGCAGTGCAATTGTGTATTTATGATAATTTTGCTATTGCAGGGCAAAGGAGGCCACCTACCAGGGAATTGCAGTAATTAGATGAGGAAAGTGATTGTTCCATAAAACTCAGCTAAAATGTTACAGTAGTGCCGAGAGAAATAAAGAATAAAGAGGATTTCCCGAATCAGAAAAGATTGTTTTATTGTCTGTTTTACAAGCATAGTTAGGATGCTAAATTGAAAGCAAATTTAGCTGGAAAGCAGTAACATTCCAGACTTGGCCATCAAATTAATTCTGTTGTAATGAAATGTGAAATTTGACTGAAATGAAGAGGGATTGGATTTAGGCTGCCTATGCTGGTGGCTTTCAATTATAACATAACATAATCCACATCCTTTTGTTAACTATAAAACTAAAATGCTGAGCAAACAGGCAACCACTAAATAAGAAACAAAGAATTGCCAATCTGGAGATTTACAAGGCTTACCTGGGAGGTCATCTGATAAATGATGCTATCAGAATAGATCATTTTTAATGTCATTTATAGTATAGAGCTGTAAATTATTATAGCCATAAATTTAGGACTAAGGAGAAACTAACCTGTTGTGGAATATGGAAAGTATTAAAGTTGGCCAACAGTTTACTTCTTTATAAGTTAAACAGGTTCTAGATTATTCCTGTAATGATGTCATGCTTGCTCTGCTTTTGGCATGCTTTCTTAAGATAAAAAGAAACTTGTGAAATTATAGCTAGCAATCTGGGTACCTACGTAACTGTGGGTTCTCTGGAGAAGCGAGGATAGAGCATAGCATAGGAAGCTTCTTACAGTTTCTAGGTCTTCTCTCCACACTTGATCCACTTCTCTCCTTGAGAAAAGGTAACAGACTATGTATTTCCACATTCCATTTTGGACTTCACACAGGAGTTAGTGATAAAGGCAGGCTGTCCAATCCCATTCAAAGTTAACTCTTCAAACCCAGGTCAGGGGAAAAAGAACCATCAGTTATGCTCTCTGTTGTAACTTTTTACATTAATAGCATGGTAAAGTGGTCATATTTGA
>PVKE010049043.1:0-11443 GCA_004027555.1 Craseonycteris thonglongyai | reverse complement strand
CCCCCCACTTCCGAGTCTGTAGTCTTATACAGCGAATATAGGCCTAAACCTATGTTTTAACTGCAAAATTAGGGGGTCGTCTTATACGCCCGGTCGTCTTATACGCCGGAAAATACGGTAATTGGTGGTGATAGGGTTCACTCTGGGGTGTCAATCGCCCCCCCAATCTGGCAGGCATCCCACTGTTTTCTTTCTTTTAAAGGAACCCCATGGGAGGTGCCTCAAGGCTCCTGACATGAATTAATTAATCTGGGTCAATCTCCATGTATAACCTCCTCCCCAGCTTTGACCTTGTGTACCTGTGATGTGGGAGGCGTCACCAAGCTGTTTTCTTTTTCTCTTCCTTTGCAAGTCTGTTCTCTTGTATTTTTTTTTTTTTTTCCTCCGCTGCCGCCTCCCCTTGACTCTCTCTTGTATCTTTTGGAAGCTGGCGTTTATTGCCTCACAGCTTCAACCAAACTAAGATTAAAATATTTCCACTGAGGAACAAACGATAAAGTGTAAATCCCTTGGAACCTTATTAATCCTTAGAAACTGCTACTTACTCTTCTTTGTGTTGTAACAACAGAGAACACAGGAAAGAAACACAATGGGGATGCTGGGATGGTTCAGCGGGTTAAGCGCTGGCTTTGCTGCTGCAGAGTCTGGGGACTGGGGACCTGGGACAGAGTCCTGATCCCAGCCCATGCTTGCCTTGTGGGAGGCCCCCAGTTGGGTTCCTTCCTAGGGTGTGCTTCCCATGTGGGAGTCCCCGCCTCCCACCCGGTTCCCCCACTGCATGGCCCCGCATCCACCTGTGGAATGAAACTATGTCGAACACTGATGAGGTATAGCTGTGGAGACTGCTCTGGGACCTCCCTCTTCTCTCTGTCAAACAATAATAAATCTTAAAAAGAAACACAGTTGGAGACAGAATAGGAATCAGGGAGAATCAGGTGGTATACCACTGTTGGAATAGGTGGCAGCCCAATTCATACTTGCTGCTAAAAAAACTTTTGTGACTGAAAAGCATATGCTTCAGGCATGGCTTGATCTAGGCATTTGCAGTCTTCGTTTTTATCATCTTCTGTATTCATTGGTGTATTTGGCTTTATTATCAGATAAAGTTAGGCGTGACACTCCTTTGTGGCAAAATGACTGCAACTCTATAGATGACTTCTTTCCAGGTCCAAGTTCTGAAAGAAAAAAAATCCAGGAAATGTGTGGTTCCAATTCACTAGCTTTGGGTGGAACCCGTGTCCAGTTGGGACCATTCGTGGAAACCAACCAATCGAGGCCTGGATCTTCTATCCACCTCTAGAGATTGAGGACAACTTGAACCCCAGGCGGACTGAGATGAAGGTTACAATGAGAAGTTGGGGGAGAATTACGAGAAGGGGAAGTGGGTACCTGGCTACAGAATCAATGGGCATCCATTATAAATGGAGCTGTGAATTGAGGAGCATCATTAAATGCCCCTCTTAGAACTGCTTGTCATATAGCACCTTAACGTGGGTGGGTTTGGTTCTACTCTGCTTGTAAACTAGTCCCCCCAAAACGTCACCGATTCCCTATGAAAATAACTTTCCAAAAATAACTCTTGGTGGTTTTTCAACCACTCTATCTTCCACAGGCTGGACAGCTGTAGCCTCACCGCCAAAACTTGTGAGGATCTTTCTTTCACCCTGGGGGTCAACCAGACCCTGACAGAGCTTTATCTGACCAACAACGCCCTGGGCAATGCTGGAGTCAGGCTGCTGTGTAGGCGGCTGAGTCACCCTGGCTGCAAACTTCAAGTCCTCTGGTGAGACTTCCTGGCTCCACATGGAGCTTAGGGTTGGGAGCAGAGGTCAATAATTGAGACCCCCTTAGTTTGGACAGATAATCTAGAAATTGGGGAAATACTCCATTTTTCATCTGTTCATTTCACGTGCGCAATTCATGTGGAGTACAAAGGAGACTGTACTTTGGGTGCTACCTCTACCATCTACTGGCTATGTGACCTTGGAGAATGCAATGCATATCTTCGAGTATTTCCTGATCTGTCAAATGAGGCCGGTCATCATAGCTTAGTGAGAATCTGCCATGACTAGGACTCGAATTCTAATTATATCACTTTGCAATTTTGTGGTGTCTTTTTACAAATTTTCCAACCTCTTAGCACTTCAGTATCCCAACTATAAGAATGAGGAAAATAGTTCCTTCTCCATGATTACCAATGCAATGAATTAATGCTGGCAAGGGACTTAAAATGGTGTGTAACTTAGAGTAAGCCTGTTTCCCAAGGTTCAGTTTCAAATGAAGTACTAGAGAGCTGGTTGCTTGAGTGCCAGTTAATGGAGAGTCTGCTTATATTTATTCAGCACCTTCCAATCCCCATGGGTGCCAGTTAACTGAGAGTCTACTCTATTTTAGCAGAGCATGATGCATGATAGATTGATATCAACTGAAGGCCACAAGAGTGGCCTGGAATATTGTGTCCCATTTTGTCCTCAGGTTATTTGGAATGGACCTGAATAAAGTGACCCACAGAAGACTGGCAGCACTCCGCAAAACAAAACCTTACCTGGACATTGGCTGCTGACTGATTCTGTCTGTGGCTTCTCTTGAAGAGGAAGAACATCCCAGGACCTGCTAATCAACACAATCATGCCATTTCCTCGAGACAAACCCATAGGGGTCTACATAATCCGTGTGTGATGGAGCTTGGAGCTCTAGGTTTGGGAATGTTGGTGCCATGGAATTTAGGGCAGAGCCCCAAATTCTAAAGCAAAAGGTCTCAAACAAGGGTAAACCTCCTCCCTCCCCACCCCCACCCAAAGGGACACCGAGTGTCAGGAGACATTAGAGTAGGATTCACTACTGGCATCTGAGAAGCCAGGGGTCCTGCTCATCACAGTATACCAGCCTTCCCCCTACAAAATATTTAACGGAAAATGTCCACATGGCTGAAAAACTTCTCCAAGAGAAATGGTACAGAGTACAGACACCTTCAAAAGCTTGTGAAGCCAGCCAGCCAACCACTGGCCCCCAGATTTCATTCTCTGGCTGGAGCCCATCAAACCTGGACACTGGCCAATAGGCAGCTATAAGCTGATCAGTAACCAAGATTTAGGAAGGAAAGCAACCAGAATTTCACTGCTGGAAATTTCAAGTAGGGAAACTGCAGACTAAGCCAATGGTTTAACTTCACAATGCCCTGAATAGGTCATGCTGAACCTACTAAAACTGCCTGGAAAGACCAGAATTTAAGTAGGGAGATTTATAGAGACGATTTAGTGACCTTATTAAGCTAGTCCACACATTTGGAAAATGAGGCCAACTCATCCTGAAACATCCTGCTAGGAAACAATGTCCCATGACTCCTCCCAAAATTTGCATGAAATTGAGCTCTGTAATTACTAAACCCTCTTGGCTTACCTGGCTTCCAACACCTTTTAATGGCTGCTTCTAAAACCAACAGCCTTCTCACATTGAGCTGAAGAAACTGGACTTTGCTATCCGAATTCTAGACTGCCTTGTAATGGGCTAATAAACTAGACGCTCCAGGGGAATCTATTGAAGTCTCTTGGAAAGACAAAATGCTTGGATTTGAAAGCTCAGTTATCTGAGGGCCGAGTAGGGGGCTGTGCCTTATTAAGGAGACTCATCGGCTGTTTTAAACCTCCCATCCCCCCCTAAAGACCCGAATGTGAAAAGGGAACTGTGAAACCCCAAGGCGACACTGCCCACATTGAGATTTGAGAGGCGAGGCAGAAGAGGGTGGGGGTAGAGCAGTTCCAACAGTCTTCACTGCATAGGTGGGCACGGGAAGACGCAGGGCAGGTACAGGACTGCTCCGGCCCCACGGACCACCGCTAGGGCTTTGTGGGCCTTCATGTAAAGTATGCAACGGGGAGGGGAGCGGGACCAGTCTCCCAAAAGGAGACCTCACCCCGGTAAGAACCTAAGTGGGGACCACACCCTTAAGCACATGGGCCTGTGGATGGGCAAACCTCCCACAAACCCACATTAACACTGATGGCCGTTTAGTGAGGTTCTTTGGGTTTAGTGCCACTCGGCCACTTTGGGCAGAAAGGCTAACTTAGCCACCACCCTCCTTCCTAATCTCCCCAAACCCTTTATTCCTCTGCACCCCAATGATTACATTAAGCAGCCGAAATCTAGCCTGGAGGCCTAACTTCGAGTACCCATGCATCCCATTTCTACTTTGGGCTATTTATGGTCAAGGGATAAGCTGCAAGTGCCTGACAAATATAAAAACCACTTGTATGAAGGTTTGGAGCATAGGGAACAATCCTAAGAGCTGGATGGGGAACCTCCTTGCAGGTTCCATGGTTTAGAAGCTGCAGGTGATCAACCTGGGAGTTCATGTGCAGAAACCATCCTCCCTCCCCCCCCCTCAACTCCCCAAGTTCCCATGATTGTAAATAAATACAAACACCAACACTACACATCGGTTAATTTAACTTTTATTTTACAACTTTGATTACATAAGATACCGTCTTGTATTTAGAACCAGGGATAAGTAGACATGTAAAAAACCTGAGGCTAGGAAAAATCTCCCTCCAGTAAACCGAGCTCTCGGTTGCATGTGCCCCTTAAACATTAAGCCTTTGTGAAATACTAATTTATACAAATTGGAAATTATAGCTACGTGCAAATCTGGGTGGTGGCGACTGGCCAGTCTGGGGAAGGGAAGGTGGCCGAGTTGGCCTAAGGGAGAGTCCAACAGCACCAGAGCCTGATCTTTTCCAAACAGTGACACACAAAATGGGAGCACTTTCCAGTCTCAAACACGGCAAGTGCCCCCATTTTGAGTCTCACGGCCTGATATACCACAACAGGTCGGCGTCCTCGTTCACGAGGGACATGAAGACATGGGCACGAGGGACATGAAGACATGGGAAATCCTAATAAAAAACAAATGCGTACTATACATAATAAAGGTTAGTTGTAATGATAGACGTTTCCCGTATACCAAGGCAGTTCACTGGTAAATAGGCACTACTAGAAACTTAATAAAAGTTGCACTAGACACATACAAAGATTTGGTCCCCCCCCAGCGGGTCTCACCGGTGGCACCCAAATATTGCAGCACTTTCCACCTAGATTCGAAGAGTGCTTCCACATTTGAGTGCCACAAGGTGAGCAAATGCCAACTAAACACCGCCCGCCCTGGGCTGTCTAAAGGGTGGTCGGCAGCCCACCTACTCTTCAGGAGCAACCTTCCCAGCCGGTGAAACTCAAAAGATGGCGGCACTTTCCTCGAGAGAAACAGAAAGTGCCCCCACAGTTTGAGTCCCACAGACTGAGGAGTTCCACGTGCGACGGCATTACCGAAAGAACTCACCAGTGAAGCTTCTCTTGCAAAGAAAAGTTAACATCGCCTTAGTCCAAAGATCTGGAAAACAGATGTAAAGTTAAAATGGGATTTGCTCACAGATCGAGGGCACGTTTGTTTGCACCTCCACGACTTGCGGTTATAAGATACGCCTGAACTTAAGTGCATGCACCCACGCCACCAAACCGAGACTTAATACTTTAGTTATAATTACAGTTTCGGCTTGGTGACCTGGGGTTTAGCCAAATGGGTTCCCTTTTGGGCCCATTCACAGGCACTAGAACTAATGTAAAGGTGAAGGCCTTAGTTTCAGCACCAAGGTATCCCACTTAAAAGTCATCTACGGAAAGAAGACCCCCCACACCACCTCTACTCACATAGCTTCTAGATTCCAGAAGAGGCCTCAGAACAGACGTGACACCTACGGGAGAGAACTTGGGAGGAATGTTAGTAAGTGATGTGATAGCAAGTAGGTTATAGGGATCGAAAGATTTCAACGGATTTTCACAGCAGGCGGGAGACAAAGTAGAGCTTCAAATCATAAAGCCAAGGAATTTCCACGAAGGTGATACTTACGAACCGCCAAGTAAACATCACATAGCTTAGGCCTCTCCAGGTAGACGGAGGAACACGATGGCTGGGCCCTTATATAAGCAGTAGACCCATTCACCCCCCAACTCTGAGGCAAGTCCACTCCCCTCCCCTCGTCCCGCCCAGACCCACCCTGCTCCCTTTGATTGGAGCTCGTCTTAGCCAGACACACCTCACATATTTTTTAAACTCCTTATTTATTGTTTATCTCACCAAAACTAACTGTAAACAACCAGAAAATGCAGAGAATTACCTAAAGGAAAGTGTAGTCCATGTCTCTGAGGAAATTATAGCAAATTGTGCATTTAATACGTTTAAACATTTTCTTTGTAATTTTTCAATTACAGTTGACATTCAATAACGTACTAAAAAAAATTTTTTTTAAAAATAACGTACTAGTTTCAGGTGCACAACATAGTGGTTAGACATTTCTATAACTTACGAAGTGATCTTACAATAAAATGTTTAAATATATTCACTGAACAAATAAGGTACCAGGAGCTCTGCTAGTTCCAGGAGGTGAAAAGAATGGCAAAGACCATTGATTTCATATTCTAACAGTGGTTTTCACCCAGGGCTGACTTTTTCTCTCCTCAGGGGAGATTTGCCAATGTCTGGGGACGTTTTTTTTTTCAGTAGTCCTTTTTCTTTTTTTTTTTTTAATTGTTTTTGACAGAGAGAGAGAGAGACAGAGAGACAGAGAGACAGAGAACTGAACTGAGGGCACTCCCCAGTTCAGCACATGGGTCCACACGGGCGGGGGCCGGGATTCGATCCTCAGTCCCCGGCGCTGCAAAGTGAGCGCCTAACCCACTGAGCCATCCCGGCTTCCCCTAGGGACATTTTTTTTATTGTGAAAACTGGGGTGGGGGTGGAATGGCTATGAGCATTTAATGGCTAGGAGCCAGGGCTGCTGGTGAACATCCTACAGTATGGGACAGTCCCTTATTGTAAAGCACTGTCCCCAGCCCAAAATGTGAGTAGTGCCAAGGCTTACAATCCCTGGTGTAGCAGTAGAATGATAGGCAGAAAAGACCCCAAAAGGCAAAAAACAAACCCCACAAGCACACAAACACAATTGTGTTCGTATTATCATATCTGCATCTCTGCGTATCCATATAAACATTTATATTGTGAACACACTTCCGTGTTCTTTAAATCCAATGACTAGTGTGTTAAAAAGTACCTAAAGTGGGTTTGGGCAGCCATAAATATTAGAATCCAATTTCTCAGTGTATTTTTGATACCTTCTAAAATGTGTACAGTTTTATTACTTAGTTTGAATGTACTTTTGAAATCTGAAGCTTTGTAATTCCCCTGATGAGAAATCTGAGAAGGACTAACTCTAATACTGAGGATGATTGGATAAATTCCAGGGGAAAAAAAATTTTTTTTTAATATATATATATATATATATTAGGGGGAAAAATGTGTTTTCATGGTTGAATGGCAGTAGAGTATGCTTTTACCATAATTTCATTAACCCCTTATTGTTAGACATTTTCAAGTCTTGTACACTTAGGATAATGTATTAATAATACTGCACTGAACATTTTTGAGAGCTGTGATAAAAGGAGAAAGACCTCCAGACCAGCATGTTATCTCTAATAGCACCCTGTATCCTTTTTTGATTGCAAAGTTCCTGTGCTTAGCAGTTTGGTTGTCTAATAACTTCCTTACCGATGAGTTATCATTATTTGTCATAGTTTGCCTTAGCTTTTGAGGGGGGCAATGGCTTGTCTGCCTTGTTCACCCGTGTCCCCCCAACCCCACCACTAGTCCTGGGCCTGGCCTTATAGTCCACAAGCATGGAACATTCTTTTTAAAGATAACAAACTTTATTAATCCCATTGAATTGAAGAAACATTAAACAAAGACAACTTTCAAAGATGATTTGGGGAAAATCGAAAGTACCCAATTTAATTTTTTTCCATGATTTGCAACATTGTAAGATGTTCTTCTCATACCTCCAGTTTCCTGACGTGACAATACTATGCTTGGTCTGGTCTTTGCTGTTTTAATCATTTAACTTGCATATTTAAGGTCTCACGTTAATACTTTATTTTTTTCCAACATTTTGTTGTCCTTTTGTCCCTAAACCTATTGAGGTGTAATTTATTTATTAATTATTAACTTTAAGTTTCAAGTTCCTATCTTTACTCTTTAATGAGCTTTTTTTTTTTTTTTTGCCTTCTGATGGAAGAAATCAAATCCCAGAGACCTAGGAAATGAGATTTGCTGGCCTGGCGTTGTGGGGGAGGCTGGGGATAGAAGAAACTTTGCCTAATCAGGAATGCTTCCTGCGGGATTGAAAGGTCTTCATTTGCAAATCACTACCCTTGTTATCATTACAATCACCCTGGGCTCCCCACCCTCCCCACCCAATCTTTACCATTATCTTAACGGCTGGTCTCCATACTAATAAGAACAGGTTTTTTTTGTGTGTGTGTGTTTTTTGTAAAAATTCCAACCGTTTTCGAAATTCTTTTATGCACAGATTCACTCCTGTAAAGCCCATTATTCTACGTTTATCTCCAGCCTGGGGGTGAGTGGGTGGGTGATAATCCTATTTCTGAGGCTAAGGGAATTCGAGTATTTTATCGAAATTTACTGCTTTGGGCTAAAGTTAAGAGGAGAAAGATTCTTTCCAGACTAGAGGAAATTCTTCTCAAGGGCATCGCCGTGTCCTTGTGTGTCTGACACCTTCAAGACCGAATCCATCTCATTGTACAATGTACATCTAAGATGTGCAGTCCTTGGTCTTTTTTCCTCCTCCTCAGTCTTAAGTGCTGGAAATAAAATGGTAAAGAAAATCCTGATTCAGATGGAGTTTCCATGAAAACAAACAAGGTCACCTAATCACTTTGTTTCAGCATAAAACAACAACAAAAAAACCCACCCAAAACCCAAATCACCGGTGTTCTGAAGGATTCAGTTTTAGGATGCCCCTGCGTTTGGGCGGTCCAATTCAGAGCAACCCTCTTGTTACCCAACATCCCCCAACCCTCCCCCACAGAACCCACCCAAAGCTCAAATGCTAGCATAGGCCCCTTCTAATCCCCTTTCGGTTGAGACTTAAAAGTTAATGGCTCCCCGTGGTGTGTGTCTGCCTTGCTTCTCAGAATAAGAAACCTAAATCGTTCACCCACGGGAGAGTGTCTAGTGATCTCTGCCCGAAGGTCATCGAAATGTGTGTTGAGAACTTACTATGGGTGATGCCCAGTTCTGGAAGTGGAGAATGAGGCCGTGGGACTGGCTGAAGAACTGGCCCACTTGGCCTGGTATCAAACCGTCCATGAGCTAAGAATTGGCCTTTTTTGAAGTTATTGGGGTAGGGGTGGGGAATGAGAAAGAATAACATTTCACGACATGTGAAATTCAAATTTCAGTGTTCGTAAAAGTCAGTGTGTTTTTTTTTTCTGTGTGTTTTTCTATTTGCTGTGGTTCAAGGTGCCTGTCCCTCAAAATAATCGCTTTGCCAAAGTGGCAGTTTGTGTGGCCTGTTCCAAAGACCTTCAGGGTCCAGACTATCTCCATAGGGAAAGCAGATTGAACTCAACTCCGATTATAACAAGGAGAAATGGGGATTTGTAGCCAAAGAAGAGAGCAAGGGGATTAGTGGATGGAGAATTACTAAGAGGAGATACCATGGGTAGGGGGATTCTTACTAAACTGGTCTTATCTTTAGAGGCTTTTTGCTGACCGTTGGTCAAGGACTTAATAAATGCTGGATGATGAGGAAGGTAATTAGATATTAAGGGTGGAGGGATGATTTAGCGAAGACTGGGCTAGGCAGGCCAGAGACAAGTCAGGGGCCAAGGTCAAGGTTATAATTTATTTAATTACAAATGGGATTTTGGGACTGGGGAGCCGAGGTGAGAGAATGGAAGGGAAAACTGAGGGTAAGGAATGCAGGCGTGGGGGGATGATCTAAACCGGAAATGGGGACTTGGAGGCAAGAATTCCTTCCTCTCCAGGATCCAGGAAGGACCTTTAGACCCTCATTCAGGACAAAGAATGAGATTTGATGAGCTGTTTAGAGAATATGCAGACGATCACAGAACACAAAGAGTAGGCATACATCTGTTAATAACGGCAAATTCAAATTCTATTTATTATGGAAGCCTAGGGGTAGGGGTGAGGGTAGGGACAATGAATGGGACTAACATCCATTCACTGGGTTTCTAAGAATATACCAAGCTAGAACTTTTTTTTTTAAATAAACTTAATTTTAGAACAAGTTTAGATTTCCTATCATACCAGTGCCCAGTTTCCCCTATTATATTATCTTACATCAATGTAGTATATTTGTTACTTTAATGAACCAATATTATGACTATTATTATTAGCTACAGTCCATAGTTTATTCCTGTTTTCTTAGTTTAATTCTGAAACCTTATGTCTTTTTTTCTATTCCATCACCTCCTTCAAAAGACCACATTACATTTAGCTGTCATGTTTCCTTAAGCTTCCCTTGGCTGTGAGGTTTTCTCAGACATTTCCTATTTTTGAGGATAGCCTAGAAACATACCATTCAGGTTTTATAGAATGTGTTTCCACTCGGATTTGTCTCCTGATTAGACTGGGATCCTTGATTTGAGGGAGGAAGACCACACATGTAAATGCAATTTCCATCCTATTTCAAGACTCTGTACTGGCCAAGACCCGCTCCGTGGGTCAGGCTCCCCTGAGGCCTCAGCCTGGGCCCTTGACCTGTCCCTGGACTGCCCGGTTCAGTCTTAGCAAAGACTCCTGAGAAGTCACCCTCCACCCTGACCAAGTTCTACACATGGTGCCCAAGTCCTTGACCTACCCTGAAAAGAATCCTACTAGGCTCCTTTGATAGGAATTCACTTACCCATAGTTTTCTATCTCTTCCCAGCAATTTTCTGTCCACTGACCCTCTCATTGTTTGTTGGCCATGATTCCCTGCATCCTTCCTGTATTTGGAGTTAAGCCCAATCTCTCTTCCTTATTCCAACAGTCATGACCCCTGGTCATTTGTCTTGAGTGGGAACACTTACCATTTTTTTTTTTAGATTTATTCTTATTGTTTTTGACAGAGAGAGAGAGAGAGATACAGAGTCAGAGACAGAGAGAAGGGGGAGGGTCCAGAACAGTCTCCATAGTTGCACATCATCAGTTTTTCCACATAGTTTCATTCCACAGGTGCGGCGGGGCTGCACAGGGCAGGAACTGGGCCGGGGTCTTCACCCCGGTGAGAACTGAACTGGGGGCACTCCCCAATTCAGCATATGGGTCCACACGGGCCGGGGCCGGGGCCGGGATTCGATCCTCAGTCCCCGGCACTGCAAAGTGAGCACTTAACCCACTGAGCCATCCGGCCTCCCCGCACTTATCATTTTTAACATGTGTCCTGTGAATAATTTTTTCTTTTTTTTTATTTTTTTTTTTTATCTTTTCACATTTATAGAGAGAAATTATCTTTTTGTCTTCAGTGCATAGTTATTTCTATTTTACTTTTTGACAGATAGAGAGAGAGACAGAGACAGAGACAGTTAGAGAACC
>PVKE010049042.1:0-11397 GCA_004027555.1 Craseonycteris thonglongyai | reverse complement strand
AATTCCAACTTCCTACCCCCCAAAGGATGTTCCAAATGTCTCTACTCTATGTGGAGAAATGGAAGATTGTCAGCTACTCTCAAATCGCATTTTTGTTCTTAAAAAGAAAATAAAAATCTCTTTCACTGGAAACTTCATTACAAATATATGAATCTTAATAAGTGTTAAAACAGTAGCTCTTTTTTCAACCTGCTTCTTTTTTTTTTTTAAAGAGATTTTTTTTTTAAATTTATTTATTGTTTTTGACAGAGAGAGAGAGAGAGATACAGAGACAGAGAGAGAACTGAACTGGGGGTACACCCCAGTTCAGCATATGGTTCCGCACGGGCCAGGGCCGGGATTCGATCCTCGGTCCCCAGGGCTTCAAAGTGAGCGCTCAACCCACTGAGCCATCCCGGCTTCCCCTGCTTCTTTCTTAAACAATACTTTTCATGACTTTGAATAAAAGGCTGCTATAAAATAAGGTTACAATATTGTAAAATCAAGATAATGTAAAGGAAAAGGCCTATGTTAATTGCAAAAGACAATACATTACTGTTGTAAGGTTCACGGAAGAAAGACCACACACTGAGTTCAAGCAAGCAGGTTTATTAAAGGAGAAGTCTGCCAGGCTGAGCCCAAGATGGCAGCAGCAACTTCTGGGGGTTGGGGAAGCATTCTTATCAGCAGGTATTAGAAATGGCCAAGAATGGCCAGACTGACTCCGAAAGGTGGCGTCAGCAGCATCTGGGATGAGCGAGAGCATTTTAAAGGTGGGGATCAGGAAGTTCTAAGCGGGAGGAGGAGAGGGGCAGACTTTGCACTTGGGTTGAGTGGACTGGCTAGAACTGTTAGTTCTGGGCCCTGATTTCTATGATTGCTGGCCTTTCTGAGACTCAAGGACTTTTTTCTCTCTTGTCCTTGGTCCTGGGATTTATAATTGCCCTTTTGTAGTTTTGGATTCCCTAAACCTAACAACTGTAAGTTTCCCTATAGTAGGGTGACCAGACGTCCCGCTTTTGGCGGGAGATTTTTAACAATTTGTCCCGCGTCCTGCGGCGTTTTAAAAAAGTCCCGATTTTTGGAAAGAATGCAGGACAAGCTAGGGAACAGCGGGAGATAGACCAAATTTTTAATCAAGAACCCCCCCCACCCCCCCCCCCCCCCCCCCCCCCCAGTCAATGGTGTCCTGCTTTGCCAATGTTAAAATCTGGTCACCTTACGATAGCCAGACAAAGAAAGGAAACATCACGCTTTATAACTCAGAGATGACTAAGCACACCTATTCTTCAAGGGAGACATTTTTCATGGCAGTGCATCTTAGAAAATAGCTCCTCCATGAAATCTTCTAAACAAGGCACTGAGAGACGCAATATGCAGTGTCCTTGCAAATAGATTAAAATCGATGCCACTATGGCTACTTTTTGAAGTAACAGAAAAGCTAAAGGCACAGGGGTTTTGTGCAACTTAAGACAATGCCAAGGGCAGCTAGGCTGAAGTGGAGGTCTGCCCCGGGGAGTAGAAGCAAGGCTTGTGCTTTAAGGCTTCCTTCCCAAATGTTATTTCCTCTCAGTTGTATGGGAGACATTTGAGAATGAACTCTCTGTTGAGTAACTATTTTCAGAGAATGTAATAAAGACCAAAGGAGGTTGAGAGAATTGAATTTGACCTTTGGAGGTGTCGTTAAGGAAAGTTTGCTTAATGCATTGAAATACAGACAGTATGTCTATAAGTGCTTATATACAAGTTTATCTTTTCAAGTTTTTTATTATAAAATTACAATAAATACAATACAAAAAAATTAGTTAATAAAAATTTTACTTATTTTCCTATAATAATATAATTTCTGTGGTGATTTTAAATTATATCCATAAATTCTTTGAAAATCCTCCTTTTGGGGATGCCGGGATGACTCAGCAGGTTGAGTGCTCACTCGTCTGGCAACACCAGGGTCTGAGGATCGTGTTCTGGCCCTGGCCTGTGCAGACCCGTGTGCTGAACTGGGTGTGCCCCTGGTTTGGTTCTCCCTGGGGTGGGCTTCCTAGGTGGGAGATCACGGGTTCAGCTCCCACCTTGGACATGCTTCCCATGTGGGAGACCCCCAGCTCGCAGGGGTGTGCCTCCCAATTGGAGCTGTGTGGTGGTGGTGGTGGTGGTAGTGGTGGGGCAGCTCCTGCCCTGTGCAGCCCCGCGCCCACCTGTGGAGTGAAACTATGTTGAAAAACCTATGATGTGCAACTGTGGAGACTGCTCTGGACCCTTCCCCTTCTCTCTGTCTCTCTCTCTGTTAAAACAAACAAACAAAAAAAACAATAAAAAGAAAAAAAAAAAGAAAAAGAAAGAAAATCCTCCTTTCAAAACGTGAAAGCTCATTTTCCTCCCATGAAGCCAAGGCTGAAATTAGTGACCTGACTCTAACAAATAGAAGGTGGAGGCAGTATAAATGTGGGGCGTCCAAGCCTTGGCCGTAGGAAGCATGTGGCTTCCTCCTTGCTCTGTATCGATTGCTCTGGAGGAAGACACTACCAGGAAGCCCTATGGAGAGGCCCACGTGCTGAGGGATTGCTACTTTCTGACTATAGACAACAGGAACTGAGGCCTCCTGCCACGACCCATGGGAGTGAGCCTAAGAATTGGATGCTTGCGCCCCAGTGAAGCTTTCAGATGGCTGCAGCACTAGCCCACACCTTCACTGGCACTTCATGAGAGACCCAAACAGAACTACCCAGCTGTGTGATTCTCAGATTCCTGACCTGCAGAAAAAGTGCAGATAATGAATGTTTGTTGCTTTAAGCTGCTAACATTGAGGGTAATTTAGTTACACAACAGATAACTGATATGATCATCATTAATACCCTTTTGGTTTATTTACTCCCATTTTTTCCCCTATGCTACAGAGAAGTGTTTGCTCCATAGGTTCAATCGAAACATAAATAAATTTATCTCCTGTGTTTTTTACTTAATTTTTGAGAGGCAATATCATGCAGTGATTAAGAATGCAAATTATGGAGTCAGCTTACCTGAGTTTGAATCTTGCCTTCACTCTTTCTATGTGACTTTAGGTATATGACTTTCTTTGTGCCTAATTTTTCTCATTGTAAATTGGACATGATAATAGACATAGGATTATTGTGAGGATTGAGTTAATAAGTCTAAAATGATTAAAAGAGTGTCTGGTGCATAGTAAACACTATAGAAAAGTAAATGATTACCACACTATATAATTATTAACAACCACTATTTCCCCATTTTTTATTGTGGTAAGATACACATAATGAAATTTGCTATCTTTACCATTTTTTATTATTGTTGAATTCATTGGGGTGGCACTGGTTAGTAAAAGTTACATAGGTTCCAGGTGTACAATTGTACATTAAATTATCTGCATTAAATTAAGTGCTGCATTGTGTGCTCACTACCCAGAGTCAGCTCTCCTTTCATCACCATATATTTGATGTCCCCTCCCTACTCCTTCATCCTTCTCCCCACTTACCTTCGGATAACCACTAAACTGTTGACTGTGTCCATGAGTTTCTGTTTCTTTGTTACTTTCAGTTTTATATTCCATGTATAAATAAAGTCATAAGGTTCTTGATTTTTTTTCTGTCTGACTTATTTCACTTAACATGGTGATTTCAATGTCCATTCATGTTTTTGCAAATGGCAGTATTTCATCTTTTCTTATCTCTGAGTGGTATTCCATTGTGTAAATGTACTACAGCTTCTTTATCCAGACACTTTATCCAATGCCTATCAAAGGACACTTGTTGTTTCAATGACTTGGTCCCTGGGAACAGTGCTGAGATAAATATTGAGGTACATATATCCTTTTTTTTTTAAAAGATTTATTTTTATTGTTTTTGACAGAGAGAGAGAGAGAGAGTGAGAGAGAGAGAGAGAGAGAGAGAGAGAGAGACAGAGAGAGACAGAGACAGAGACAGAGAAGGGGGAGGGCCCAGAACAATCTCCAGAGTTGCACGTCATTGATTTTTCCACATAGTTTCATTCCATAGGTGGGTGCGGGGCTGCACAGGGCGGGAACTCGGCTAGGGTCTCACCCCAGTGAGAACTGAACTGGGGGCACTCCCCAGCTCAGCATATGGGTCCACACGGGCCGGGGCTGGGACCCAATACCCGGTCCCCAGGGCTGCAAAGTGAGCGCTCAACCCACTGAGCCATCCCAGCCTCCCCATAACACTTTTTTAAAAAAAGATTTATTTTATTATTTTTGACAGAGACAGAAAAAGACAGAGACAGAGAGAGACAGAGAGAAGAGGGAGGGTGCAGAGAAGTCTCCATAGTTGTATGTCATCAGTTTTTGACATGGTTTTGTTCCACACAGGTGGGCCTGGGCATGCAGAATGGAAACCAAACAGCGGTCCTCTCTCATGGGAGGTGAGAACCTTTGCTGCTGAGCTATTCCAGCAGTTACCAGTTGCTCCACAGTTCAGAACATGGGGTTGCACAGGTCAGGGTCAGGAATTGAACTACAGACCTCATAATTATGAGGCAAGTGCTCAAATGCTGAGCTACCCCAGGATCCCATCTGCTTCTTTTTGCAGTTGATCTTCAATTTCAAAGCTTTGTGGTCAGAGAATACGCTTGGTATAATTTCCATCTTTTTAAATTTGATGAGGCTAGTTTTGTGATCCAGCATACAGTCTATTTTTGAGATTGTTCCATTTACACTAGAACATAATGTATAGTCATATGTTATAAGATAAAAATATCCTATAAATGTTAATTATGTCCAATTGCTATAATGTAATTTAAAGCTGATATTTCCTTATTTATTTTCTGTTTGGATGATCTGTCCATGGCTGTCAAGGGGGTGTTTAGGTCCCCTACTATAATTGTGTTTTTGTCAGTTTCTCCTTTTAGATCTCTTAGTAGTTGCTTTGTAAATTTTGGTGCTTCCTGATTGGAATCATATATATTAATAAGTGTCACGTCTTCTTCTTGTATTGTCTCCTTTTTCATTATGAAATGTCCATCTTTGTCTCTCTTTTTTTTTTTTTATTGTTTTTTTGACAGAGAGAGAGGCAGACAGAAAGAGACAGAGAGAAGGGGGAGGGCCCAGAGCAGTCTCCATAGTTGACAGCATTAGTTTTCCATATAGTTTCACGCCACAGGTGGGTGCGGGGCTGCGCAGGGCAGGAACTGGGCCAGGAGCCTCCCACATAGGCCCCGGCAAGTACTGAACTGGGGGCACACTCCAGTTCAGCATATGGGTCCGCCTGGGTTGAGGCCAGGGTTCAATACCCAGGCTCCGGGGCTGCAAAGTGAGCGCTTAACCCGCGGAGCCATCCCAGCTTCTCCAATCTTTGTCTTTTATTACCATTTTTATCCTGAAGTTCATTTTATCAGTTATAGGTATGGCTACATCTGCTCTTCTCTGAATGCCATTTACGTAGAGTACTGGTTTCCACCCTTTCACCTTGAATCTGTGTTTGTCCTTGTGGCTGTGGTATGTTTCTTGTAGACAGCATAAAGTTTGTTTTTCTTCTTTAATCCAGTTTGCTACTCTATGTCTTTTTAGTCAGGAGTTCAGTTCATTTACATTTAAGGTGATGGTTGATATATAAGGATTTTCTATAGCCATTTTGTCTTTTGATTTTTGATATTTGTTTCCATTGTTTCTTCAATTTTTTTCTTTCTGTCAGTTATTTTAGTTTGATGATGTTCTATGAATATTTTTTGTTTCCTCTCTTTTTTTTTTTTTTTTTTTTTTTTTTTTTTTTTTTTTTTTTTTTTTTTTTTTTTTTTTTTTTTTTTTTTTTTTTTTTTTTTTTTTTTTTTTTTTTTTTTTTTTTTTTTTTTTTTTTTTTTTTTTTTTTTTTTTTTTTTAGTGTGTCTCAGTTCTAAATATTTTTCTGAGTGGTTACCATGGAGTTAATATAAAAAAAAAAAGGAAAAGTTTTGTATATCCAGTGATTTCTTTTCTTAAGCATGCTTCTTATCTACATTCAATTTTTGAAAGTTAAACCTTTACTTTCTCCTTTTTTATGTTTTTGCTATACTCATTTATCCCTATTTATTTAGCTGTTTTGTTTCACGTCAAATAGTTTCCTTTAATATTTATTGAAATTCCAGCCTTATGCTGGAAAATTCCATCAGCTTCTGAATATTTGAAAAGTTCTTTACTCTTCTTTCATTTCTAAGGGATTACTTTGCTGGGTAGATGATTCTTGGCTGGTAATTTCTCTCCTTTAATATTTTGAATACTTGATTCCACTCCCTTCTGTCTTGTAGAGTTTCTGTTGAGAACTATGATGATAGTCTTATGGGCTTTCCTACATAGGTTATGGTGTTCTTTTCTCTGGCTGCCTTGAAGATTCTTTCTTTGTTTTTCATCTTTGACATCCTCATTGTTATGTTCCTTGGAAAAGGTCTGCTAGAATTAGGTAGCTAGGGGTCCTGTTTTCTTCTTGAATTTGAGGTACCAGTTCTTTCTATAGATTTGGGGAGTTCTCGTGTACTATTTGTTAGAGCAAATTCTCGGTGCTCATTCTATCTTCTGCTCCTTCTGGAATACCCATTATTTTTATGTTCCTCTTTCTGATAGAGTCAGATAATTCTTGTAGAGATCTTTCATTTATTTTAACTCTCAGATTTCTCTCTTCTTTCTTCTTTCTTCTGTGACATTTCCATATTTCTGTCTTTGATATCACTATTTTTTCTTCATTTTTTGGCTCTGCTTCCTATGCTAGCTATTTCATTTTTTATTTCTTTTATTGTGTTGTTTACCTACAAAATTTCTATTTGGTTCTTTTTTTGAATAGATTCCATAAAATATTTTTATTGTTTGAGAGAAGAAGAAGAAGAAGAAGAAGAAGAAGGAAAAGAAGAAAGAGAGAGAGAGAAAGAGAGAGAGAGAGAGAGAGAGAGAGAGAAGGGGGAGAGCCCAAAGTAGTCTTCATAATTGTACATCATTAGTTGTGACATGATTTCATTCCACACAGGTAGATATAGGGCCGAATGGGAAGGAACGAAACTGGAAGCCTTCCACATGGGAGGTAAGAACCTTTGCTGCTGAGCCATCCCAGTGGTTACCAGTTTTGCTGCAGTTCAGCATATGGGTTTGCATAAGCTGGGGCCAGATATTGAACCCAGGACCTCATAATTGCGAGACAAGTCCTGGACTGCTGAGCTATCCCGGTGTCCCCTAGTTTTAATTTGTTTGTTAAAGTATTTCTTTGCTCACAGATTTTCTTTCTGAGAATATTTAGCTGCTTTTCTGTGCTTAGCTGCCATTCTTTGAGCTCTTGAAGTGTTTTCAGAACTGGAGTCTCAAATTCTGTACTACGTAGCTCATATATTTCCATATTTTTAAGTTTCTTTTCTTGAGATTTAAAAATTTTCTTTCTGAGCAACTTTGTTCCCTAGGGTACTCATTGCTGTTGGAGTGATTCTCTTCCTGGGCATAAGGCTTTTTTCCCTGGTAGATATGAGGAAGTCTTTCTTTTTCTTTCAAGCTGGTGTTGCTGCAGCATTTTACAATCTTTTTTCTTGGTTAGTCATTTTTATCACAAGAGATTTCCTAGAAGGTGGGCTTCTTTTCTTTGACTCAGTCATCTTGGTCTCAGTGCACCTTCTCTTTGAGAGAACATGGTGGGTGATGGTATTCTATGCTTTTGAGATCCCAGTGTAGTCAGAAGCTGCCACACCTGTCTTTAACAGTTTTCGGATCACCTTGCTGGTTTCAGCAGGAAGGGTGGGGATGGGTTTGTTGAGAAAAGCACAGGTTTGTTTGTGGCACAAGGTAATGGCATCTTTCTAGTCGCAGCTCACTGTACATAGGCACTGGGTGAAGTTGAGGGGTGGCAAGCTTTGGGAAAGAGCAAGGGGAAGGGACCAGGCTCTGTGTCTAAGGCTTCACAGCACTCCAGCTGGGGCCTTAACTTGTCCAGGGCAACACTGTGCACCACCTGGTGGCACTGTAGTCTCTCTGGCCATGCCACATTCCAGCGACACATGCCAAGTTTCAGCCATTCATGCTGTTTTCTAGGCTCCTGCTTCATGTGCCAAGCTCCAGCCACCAACACTGTGCTCCATTTGCCTGCTCCTCCTCTGGCCACCAGCTCCATGCTCTGGCCACCCATGCCCTGCCATGTCCCAGCCCTTGGCCCTAACTTTAGTCTCCTGCACCTTTTTTCTGTATGCTCGTGCCACTGTCCAGCCTCCCATGCTGCATAACAGCTGTCAACTCTGTGCTCTGGTTGCCCACACCATGCTCTGGCAGCCAGCACAGTGCTCCTGCCATCTACCCCAAGCTCCTGCCCGCCCTGTGCCATTGTTCTCAGTCTCCAACTTGTTCGCGGTTGTGTTCTACCTCAGCCTGAATTCCCAGGCCCCAACCTCACTTTCTTTGTGGGTCTCCAGGTTGCTCTCCACCTCCAGGTTGCACTCCAAGGTGTGTCTCTGCACTGCTGCATTTTCCAATCTCTCCCTTTCTCTGGATTTAGGTATTTTATTGTGGTGAGTGGGTCTCTCAGCTGAGGCTATGTGTTGCACAAGGATTTCCGTGTTGGATTTTAGTTGTTTAATTTGTTATGTTTTCCAAGAGAGGTTTCAAGAGACTCCCCTCATACTGCCATCTTGATGACATCTCTTTACCATTTTTAAGTTTACAGTTCAGTGGTTTTAAGTACATTCACATTGTTGTATAACCATCATGACAATTCATCTCCAAAACTCTTTTTACCTTGTAAAACTAAAACTCTGCAGCCATTAAATAATACTTAGCCATTTCCTCCTTCCTCCAGCACCTGGGAAATACCATTTTACTTTTCGTCTCTAAGATTTTGAGTAGGTACTTCATAGAAGTGGAATCATACCATGTTTGTTGTTCTGTGATTATTTTATTTCATTTGGCATAATGTTCATCCATGTTGTAGCATATGTCAACATTTCTTCTTTTTAAGGCTAAACACTATTTCGTTGTATGTATATACAATTTTATTTTTCTTATCCATTGATCTATTGTTGGACATTTAAGTTGCTTCCATGTTTTAGCTATTGTGAATGATGTTATTATACACATGGATATACAAATATCTTTTTGAGATTTTGTTTTCAGTTTTTTTGACTGTATTCCCATAATTGAAACTGCAGGATCATATGATAATTCTATTTTTAATTTTTCAGGGAACTCCATACTGTTTTTCATACTGGCTTTTTTGCATTCCCACCAATAATGCCTAAGAATTCCAATTTCTCTACATCTTCACCAATTCTTGTTACTTTCTATTTTATTGTTATTATTTTAAAGATTTATTTTATTGTTTTTGACAGAGACAGAGAGAGACAGAGAGAAGAGGGAGGGCCCAGAGCAGTCTCCATAGTTGCACATCATCAGTTTTCAACATGATCTCATTCCACACAGGTGGGTGGTGGCCACACAGGGCTGGAACTGGGTTGGGGGTCTCCCACATGGGAGGCACACCCCTTCAAGCCAGGGGCCAAACCAGGGGGTAAGAACCAAACTGGGGATCTCCTGCATGGGAAGCATACCCCAGTTCAGCATATGGGTCTGCATGTGCTGGGGCCGAGATTTGATCCTTGGTCCCGAGGGCTGAAAAGCAAATGCTTAACCTGTTAAGCCATCTTGGCTCCCCAATTTTATTATTTTTTAAATAAAGTCATACTAATGGGTATGTGGTGATATCTCATTGTAATTTTGATTTGCATTTCACTAATGATTAGTTATCTTGAACATCTTTTCATGTACAACGTCTGTCTGGAAAAAATACAACCATTGTCAGTATAACAAGAATGGTTTGTGCAACATTGATGTAACCTGACAGTCATGGAGAGTGCACTGGAATGCATGTGCACGTGCGTGAACAATGATGACTTCACTGTACTAGTCAGTGGGGGCATTAGATGCCATTGAGTGAAAATGTGTACTGAGTAGCTATCGCATTTAAAATGACTGAGCAAGTAAAGCAATGAACCTGCATCAAATTTTGCATTAAGCTCGAACGTTCCTCCGTGGACACTATTTGGGTGATTTATAAGGCTTTCGAGAATGATGCAACAAATGCCCCACGGATAAAAGTGTGGCACAAATGCTTCAAGAATGGTCAAGAATCTGTTGGAGGTGATCCATGTTCTGGAAGAACTACAGCAAACAGAACACCTCAGAATGTGCAACATGTATGGGCTGCAATCAACAAAGATTGGTGATTGACAATTGAAGAACTAGAAGCTGATCTGGGGATTTCAAAAACTACTGTGTTCGAGATTTTGATGCAGGGTCTTGCCATGAACCATGTCATGGCAAAATTTGTTCTGCAGCTTCTACTGCCAGAGCAGAAGAAACATTGTGCTGCAGTTGCTAATTTTAATAAAATATATTTTTTTGATGTATATAGAGAGACAGAGAGGAGGGGGAGGGCCCAGAGCAGTATCCATAGTTGGATGTCATTAGTTTTTGCTATAGTTTTACTCCACAGGTGGTCATGGGCTGCACAGGGCAGGAACAGGGCTAGGGGCCTTGCGCAGGTCCTGCATGGGTCCTGACAAGAACTGAGATGGGGGCACACCCCAGTTCAGCACATGAGACTGCATGGCAGGGGCCGGGATTTGATTCTCAGACCCCAGAGAGCAGCGAAGTGAGTGCTTAACCCTCTGAACCATCCCAGCTTCCCCAATAAAAGATATTGCAGAATGTCTTTAACTGTGGAAGAGATGCTGTGTGTGTTTCCAAGGTGCCTACTTTGAAAGGGGCTGGGGCATCATTGTCCTATGTACAATATTTCTTGTATCTTATTTAATAAATGCCTCTATTTTTCATATTACATGGCTGGATACTTTCTGATCTGACCTTTTATGGAGAAACTCAAGTCCTTTGCCCAATTTTGAATAGAATTGTTTTTTGAATTGTTGAATCTTATGAATTCTTTATGTATTCTGGGTATTAATTCCTTAGCAGATATATGATTTGCAAATATTTTGTCTCATTCTTTCGGTTGGCTTTTTTACTCTGTTGGTGTCTTCTGACACAGAAGATTTCAATTTTCATGGATTCTAATTTGTCTGTTTTATCTTTTGATGTCTGTGTCTTTGGTCACATCAAAAAATCATTACCAATCCAATGTTGTGAAGGTTTTGCTTTGTATTTTTCCCCAAGATTTTTGTAGTTTTAGATGTACACTTAGGGGATTGTCCATTTTGAGTTAATTTTTGTATATGATATTATGTAAAGGTCCAACTTTTATTTATTTATTTTTTGCATGTGGATATCCAGTGTCCCCAGCACCATTTGTTGAAGACTACATTTTTTTTATTTAATGGTCTTGGCGCCCTTAGTGAAAATCATTTGACTTTATAGGAGGATACATTGCTGGACTCTATTCTATTCCATTTGTGTACATTTCTGTCTTCATGTCAGTGCTGTACTATTTTGATTACTGT
>PVKE010049041.1:0-11392 GCA_004027555.1 Craseonycteris thonglongyai | reverse complement strand
GGACTCTCCGAGGAACTCAGCCGTAAACAGGCTCCTGTTTCTCTCTACTCGGGCTTGGCCTCAATATCCTCTAGATAATCAGTCCATTTGGCCCCCCGAGGGGACTTTTGCTTTCAACAGCCCCACTGATCTCGAATAATTAAAGGTGCAGGACGAGCATATGTTCGGCGGTTCCTTATGTTCAGGCACTTTTAACGACACTGGGATTTGCGCTCCCGTCCTTCTCCCCATCCTTCCCTCTGCCTCTCACAACCAACCCCTCTCTGGACTCCGACCCCTCACCGCTCTCCGAACCCCCAGAAACTTTCACTTCCCTTCCTCTCAGACCTGACTCCCCCATTCCTCCTTCATACTTTGGGCCAACCCAGCCTGCTTCACCTGTCCCCTCTGGACCTACTATTCCCTCCTCTCCCTTGAGTTAATTTCTCTAACTCCCCTTTGTTAAAGATGGTGTTTCCCGCCTTAGGGAAGACCCTCCCTTCGTGTAAAGATGGTGACTCCGGGGAGGCTGGACCTCCCTGCCTGCCTGCCGCTGCCATCACAGCGGCCTGAAATAACCAATAAATGACTCAAGGCCTGGACAGAAATCCGGCGGTCTTTCTTAACCGCCTCACTGAGGCTCTAACCCTCTATACCCGCCTGCACCCGGTTGCCCCTGCAGGGGCCACGGTACTGGCTACCTATTTTAGCACTCAATCTGCCCCTGATATTAAATGGGCAAAACAGGGACCCCAGGCCCCTGCCCGAGACCTGGTAAATATGGCATTTAAAATGTTTCTGCCCGGGATAAAGTAGCCGAATCCAGCCAGCAGGTTCGGATGCAACAGTAGGTGGCGCTCCAAACCCAAGCCCTAGCGGCTGCCCTGAGGCCGGCTGGTTCCAGCAGATGGAACCTGGGGAAACCTTCGAAATGCAGTGCTCCGCCTGGAGCCTGTTTCAAATGTGGCAAAGAAGGCCACTGGTCCCGTCAGTGCCCCTGCCCCAGGCCGCCCACCAAGCCTTGCTCTGCTTGCAAGCAACCGGGCCACTGGAAAAGAGACTGACCCCCTGGCCGCCCCTCCCTCCACGACTCTACGTGGGGGGCGGTCAGGCCAGGCGATGGCTTCGATCGAACTCCTGGGGCTGGCCGACGACTGACGATGCCCAGACTCGAGGAGACTCCATCACCCTTGCCTAGCCCAGGGTAATGCTGCAGGTAGCGGGTAAGTCTATCTCCTTTCTGGTGGACACGGAGGCTACCTACTCTGTTCTGCCTACTTCTTCCGGGCCTCTCCTCCCTTCCCAGGTCTCGATCATGGGTATCGATGGGACGCCCTCTCTCCCCTCTCCTGCTCTTTAGAGGGCCATCCACTCCTTTTTGGTCATACCTTACTGTCCTGTCCCCTTCCTCGACAGGGACATTCTCTACCGCCTGGGAGCCATGCTCCAGCTCTCCCCCAAAGCTTCCTCTTCTCACTTCCTCCTCCCCCTCATTCAGTCTACAACTGGACCTGTTACCTCCCAAACCCCTTATCCTCCGCTGCCCCCAGAAAAAGTAGACCCAAAGGTCTGGGGCACCTCCAAACCTATCATTGCTACCCACCAGCAGTCCGTCCGCATCCGGCTAAAAGACCCCGCCTAATTTCTCTCTCGCCCTCAATTTCCCATTTCTGAGGCCCACCGCAGGGGACTTACACCTATCATTTCCTGGCTCCTTGGCCAAGGCCTCCTTATCCCCACTGACTCCCCCTGCAACACCCCCATCCTGCCAGTCTGCAAGGCCTCAGGTAACTACCGCCTGGTTCAAGACCTCTGCCTCATTAATGAGGCTGTGGTCCCCCTTCATCCAGTAGTCCCTAACCCCTATACTCTTCTTTCCCATATACCCCCGTCCACTACTCGTTTCACTCTCCTGGATCTTAAGGACGCTTTCCCCGTCCACTATTCATTTCACTCTCCTGGATCTTAAGGATGCTTTCTTCACAGTCCCCCTACACCCGGATTCATACTTCCTCTTTGCCTCCACCAGGGAGCACCCAGACACCCATGCAGCTCAGCAGCTGACATGGGACAGTTCTTCCCCAGGGCTTTCGGGATAGTCCACATTTGTTTGGGCAGGCCCTGGCCCGGGATCTCACCTCCTGCCCCCTGAGTCCAAGCTCTCTACTTCAATATGTGGATGATCTCCTTCTATGCAGCCGTTCTCTGAATGCATCCCCAACACACTGCCTCTCTCCTTAATTATCTGGGTTCACATGGCTATCGAGTCTCTCCAGCCAAGGCCAAACTGTCCTCTGCCTCTGTCACATATCTAGGCATCTGTCTCACCCTGACATCCAAAAGCCTTAACTGTGATTGCACTCAGGCCAGCCGAGAGCTTCAACCGCCAGAAACGGCAGGTCAGATTCTTTCTTTTCTGGGGCTGGTTGGGTTCTTCCACCATTGGGTTCCCAACTTTGCCTTTCTTGCCTGACCACACTACCTGGCAGCCAAGGACGCACCCTCAGGACCACCCATTTCCCCCTCCGACGTCCACTGAGCTATCACAGCTCTCAGGGATGCCTTGGTCTCCTCCCCTCCTCTTTCGCTACCTAACCCCGATCATCCTTTTCATCTGTTCACAGATGAACGCCATGGCATAGCCACCGGCCTCCTGGCCCAACCTGTGGGCCCTTCACATCAGCCACTGGCCTACCTCTCCCGACAGCTGGACCCCACAGTCCGGGGATGGCAGCCCTGTCTCCGGGCTTTGTCGGCTGCAGCCGAGCTTACCAAAGAAGCTTTAAAACTCACCCTGGCTCTGCCTATCTCAGTATTTTACTCCTACAGGTTGATAGACCTTTTGGGACACAAATGTCTCTCCCTCTTAGGTCCCTTCAGGCTCCAGGAATTCCATCTCCTGTTCATCAAAGATCCTACCATCTCCCTATATCCTTCCCCTCCCTTTAACCCGACTTCCCTCTTGCCAGCCGCTGCCCCACCTATCCTACTCTTCACACTCCTGCCCTCAGGCCATTGAGGCTCTGAGCTCCCCCTGACCAGGGGCTCTCTGACCACCCCTCTGGAACACCTCAACCTCACTCTTTTTGTGGACAGCAGTTCCCTGCTCAGCCCTGGGCCATAGCAGGGTGGCCTGTGCAGTGGTTAGCGCCTCTTCCACACATGAGGCCAACCCCTGCCTGAGGGTACCACCTCTCAAAAAGCCACCCTTCTCTCTAAACTCCTTGAAGCCCTCCAGCTACCCTCCAAAATGGCAATTATCCATTGCAGGGGACACCAATCCTCTGGGGACCCGGTGGCACAGGCAACTCACGAGCCGATTCCGTGGCCCGCTCCCTCACCTCGGGTCCTTTCCCTGCCCCCATACCTTTCCTGATAACCCCTATTCAGCCTGCCTACTCCCCTGAGGAAACAGCCACCTTGTTACAGCATAATAGCCATATGGCGGATAAGGGCTGGATCTTCATAGGTAATGAAATTGCTCTCCCACAGGCACAGGCTGAAACCCTCCTGTCTGATGTCCACAACTCCTTACACATTGTTCCGAAGGCAATGTTCTGCTTTCTGGACCCTCTCTTTCACTTTCCAGGACTAAGGGATGATAATCCAAAAGGCCCATACGGCCTGCCCCACCTACTCAGCCAGGACCCCTACTCATCAGCTGCACGGACATCAGCCTGGCGAGAACTGGCAAACTGACTTCACCCACATGCCAAGTCAGATATTTTCAATACTGGTTCACTATGGTTGATACCTTTTCAGGTTGGATCAAGGCCTTTCCTACCACTAAGGAAACTGCAGATATGGTGACAACCATCCTCCTAGAACAAATCATCCCTCGATTTGGCCTCCCAGCTTCTATCCAGTCGGACAACGGCCCGGCCTTCACTGCTCAGGTTGTACAACAGGTCTTGGAAGGCCTCTGAATCACCTGGAAACTGCACACCCCCTACCACCCCCAATCTTCCGTTAAGGTGGAGCGAACTAAGGGGATCCTGAAAGATCATTTGACTAAGCTCACTCTAGAGCTCCGGACCTCTTGGCCCAACCTCCTTCCCTTGGCCCTGACCAGGATTCGGGTGGCTCGCCGGGCCCCCACTGGCCTCAGCCCTTTTGAACTGCTCTATGGTTGGCCCTTCCTCATTAACCATGACCTCCTGGTTCAGCCCCTCATTTTGGCTTCCTACCTCCCTTACCCGTCCTTGCTCCGTCACCTCCTCAGAGAACACGCTGACCGCCACCTGCCAGCAGTCAGTGGCCCCAACTCCTCCTCTCTTCCCCTGCAACCTGGGGACAGTGTTTTTTCTTAAGGAACTCAACACTGCTCTCTGAAACCCCGGTGGACAGGACCGCACACTGTTGTCCTTACCACCCCCACCGCTGCCAAACTCTTGGGCCACCCTTCCTGGTATCACGTCTCTCTCCTGAAACTGGCTCCTGACCAGGGAAATTAAATTGGTCATTCCACCCCTTAAACCCAACCAGGTTGAAACTCTCCTGCCAGGGTCCAGCCGCCTTACCAGTCCCTGAACCAACGGACCTGTCCCCCCAAACGGTCTGATGCCTGCTAGCACTATCTGCCCACCCTGGTTTTTTGGCAGCCATTGAGATTGTGTCTCTCATCCTGTCCTCCCTCCTCGCCATTGCAGCTCTAACCCACTGGACCCCTGTGAACATGGTTCAATCATCTGTCTGTTCTTAATCTGTGTTCTCTAATTGGAGACTATGACATGTCTCCATCCCTCAACATGATTTACTTGTTTCTCCTTCTAGCTAATCTATCCCTTGGATCTCCACAGGATCGTCAATCCCTCAATCCCTTCCGTTGGCACTTCTATGTTCAGCAAAACTTGGAAGGCTGGCGGAGCCACTCATACCCAATTTCTGCCCAACATAGCCTACTGCCCCCTCAGGGCTGTCAATCCCTGCTTTCTATTCGCTTCTCAGGCTTTGAATCTGTACCCAGACCTGTCGGCTCGCCTGCCCTCTGCTTCCCTTATGACCAATCCAAGGAATCATGCCATACCTGCCAGGCAGGCTCCATCAAAAATAAAACTCACCCTAAACCAGCAGCTCCCCTCTGAATCAGGGGATGACACAGGTAAAATGGACCCCTTTTCCTGACTCACCCTCATCTGTCAAGGTACCCAATTTCTAAATCTGACTGGGGCAGGTAACCTTTCTGTTTCTTTGCACTTCCTTTGTCTGACACCCCTCTGGCAGCCGTCCCTTTCTGTCAAACCTTCAACACCTCTGGGCCCTCAGCCCCTCACCCTCATTAAGGGAATCCCCTTATTTCAGGACTGACTCGCCAAAATCTCTCTCTGCTATGTCAGCTTCTCTTCCCCCATGCCCTTCTGCAATCTGACCAGTGCTGTCTAACCAATGATCAGCACTGGGAGAAGCCTTCTGATGTAATCAGATCCTCCTTAAAAGCATCAATGCCCCCTCCAACTTCCCTTGCATCCCGTAACCCTGGTTCCTCAACTTCCTCTTTACTGTCAGGGAAAATTTTTCCCACTCGCAGCTCCACCCTCATCTGCTTCCCTATGGTTGTGGGCATTTCTCTGGCTTCCTCCCTTGTCACTACAGGCAGGACGGAGGAGCCCTGGGACACATCCACAGCCGCATGCAGGAAGTCTGAATCGCTATCAACCAAATGCTTCTCCATTTATATGCCCGGCTTCCAACTGAACCCCCGGCTGCCGACCTCCCTTCGTTGCCCCTGTCCAGCAGGAAGTAGCTTGAGACAGAACAACGCCCCTTTTATACCAAAAAAGGTCGGAATGTAAGGTCGGTGGGCCTCGGGGGCCCAGGCAAATAGGATGTGGCAAAGGGGACTTTCTAAGTGGCTGTAACCTGCCCGGGAACTTTCGAAGGCGGGACTTCCGTTGGCAACCTGCTCCACCTCTCCCCGACCACAGAGCCCTATATAACCCACTCACTCCATTTCTCACGCGTACATTCTTCGGATTGAAGAATGTCGCCTGGGAGCCTCCCCCTTCCCCCCCAATAAAGGCTTGCATTTGATTAGCCACTCGATCTCCCGTGTCGCTTCCTTAAATCACTTCCTTACAGGCACATTTTGCATGTTCAAGAAAAGCAGCACATACATCACTTTCTAAATTCTGGTTTGTGTTATCTGCATTACTCTGCTCTGATATTTGTATAATTTATTGGTTTAAAAGTTTTACCACTTCTTTATTTTAGTTGATTCTCCAAATATTTATATCAGAAGGGCATACAAAGCTTAGTTTTCCACTATCTTATTAAATTGGCTAATAAAACTTTCATCATTCTCTTCCATTTTATTGATAGCTTAAATTTTTTTTTTTAAGATTTATTTTATTGTTTTGACAGAGAGACAGACAGAGACAGAGAGAGACAGAGAGAAGGGGAGGACCCAGAGAAATCTCCATAGTTATACGTCATCAGTTTTCAACATAGGTTCATTCCACACAGGTGGGTGCAGGGAGGGTGTGTGTGCAGGGCGGGAACAGGGCAGAGCGTCTCCTGCATGGAAGGCACACCCACTCAAGCTGGGGGCTGAGCCGAGAGCCTCCCACATGAGAAGCTCACCCTGGCGAGAGCTGAACTAGGGGTGTCCCACATGGGAAATACACTGTGGTTAAGCATATGGGTCTCCATAGGCCAGGGCCAGGATTCGATCTTCGGACTCCAGGGCTGCAAGGCAAGCACCTAACCTGCTGAGCCATCTCAGCATTCCCCTAAATATCTTATTTAACTTCGTATCCTATAAAACAAAATTGTAGATAACACAGGACAGTAGAGTAGACTCTTCGACTAATACTTTCAAGATTATTAATTCAATATTTATACTTTCAGGATGTGGGTGGCTTAGACAAAGAAGGTGGTAATGAACAGAAAGAGAAATTAATAATTGCATTGTATGAGGGATGTCTAAAAAATACCCAGTCACGTAACCATTCTCATTATGTTGACAGTGGCTGGGTTTATTTCTGGACATCCCAAGTGTATTTAAAGTTGGAATTTATATATTCACATATGGATTCTATGAGGGGTTATAGCAGAGGGAGAAATAAAGGATTACTTCTTTCAGTTAGATTAACTGGGGAGAAGTTGACTTAATTTGAGATGGAAAAATCACAGATGACCAAGATACTGGGGGAGAAAAATATTAGAAACAACAGTTCCAGGGTATGTTAGTCACATGCCAGATGAAACAGTAAAATGGAAACAATAAGTGAGGAGTTGGATAAATAAGCCTCAAGCTCAGAAAATAGATGTTTTGTGTGGATTATATTTAAATTTAATGAAATGGATGAGGTGTCCTGGGTGAAAGTATGGGCATTAATGACAAGAGGGCTAAGACTGTGTCCTAAATTTAGACAACATTAGAGCTATTATATAGAAAGAGGTACTATAAAGATTTAGAAGGAATGGATTGTGAGAAAATAGAAAACCCAGGAAAGTGGGGTTTCCTGAAAATTAATAGAAGAAAATAGTGGAAGAAAGGGAAAACAATAAACAGTGCATTAAAATTATGTAAAAAGGTAAAGAAGATAAAAACAAAAACAGAAAATGCTCATTAGATTTCATGATGTGTTGGGGAAGCCGGGATGGCTCAGTGGGTTAAGTGCTCACTTTGCAGCACCGGGGACCAAGGACCGAATCCCAGCCCCGGCCCGTGCGGAACCATATGCTGAACTGGGGAGTGCCCTCAGTTCAGTTCTCTCTCTGTCTCTGTCTCTGTCTCTCTCTCTCTCTCTCGGTCAAAAACAATTAAAAAATATTAAATAAATAAATAAATAAATAGATTTCATGATGTGGCAATAAATGTGAAGTACAAAGAACAGTTGCATCAAATTTTAAGGAAGACTGAAGTGGGCTGGCCAGTGGGTGAAGGTAAAGATGGAGAGATGATGTAAGTTTACATCACTTTTGACTTTTGCAGAAAACAGCAAAGAAATGTGGTAAAGCTAAAGGGGCAATAGATTTATTTTTAACAGAATATACTAGAGCCAGTTTGTATGTTGATTAGAAAGTAAAAGAAAAAATATTGACTAAGAGAGAGAGGATAACATGAGGAATCAATCCAGTGATAGGCTGGTTTGGAAGGTTAGAAGATGACAAAAAGACATGAGCTTTAAACAAATAAGCAATTGTGCAAGGAAGGGGGGAGTGGGTCATTTCCCTGAATTTCCGTACCATTTTTCTTACATATAATCAAATTCAGCACTAAGGTCAGGTTACAAACTTCTAAAAACTTGTAGATGAATATTCTCTAGGTTTTCTTGTCACTTTTTTTAACGTCTTAGTTTAAATTGGAGACCTCTCAATGTAGTAGTCTTGTTGTTTATTATAATTATTTATTATTATTGTTATTGACTAAGCTTTCGGTTATAATATCCACCTCTCAACATTATCCAGACTCTGTTCTGCAGATTTCCTGGACATATAATATCCCTGCATTGAAATTGGTCTATTAAGTCCTCAGTCCCTGGTCAGCTCTCTGGGTAGTTTCCAATGTTAAAATGTATCTCACTAGTGACTGAACCTCATGATCTACTATTTTGCTCCTTTATTTTAAAGCTCCAGGTTTCACCATAATGTCAAACCTTCAGAAAGAAAGCTTTTTAAGCCATGTCTGTCTTCAAATCCTAGAATAGTCTCTCTTTCCCATAGCAATATGAGCAAAGCCATTAAGATATCTGTAACTCTACTAAATTAAAATTATTTCAATATTTCATGTTATTCTCAAGATAAAAATTATCTCTTGGAATAGAGTTATTGCCCAGGGCTCAGTGCTCAAGGATCGACAGTAAAAGAAAATAAATATTAGTCTCTGCACTCCCCTAAAGGTCCTTTAAGACACGACAGTTCTTTTATTTATTTATTTATTTAGAAAGGTATACCAAGGCTCTTATGGGCACTGAGTATACCAGAACTTCATGCAAATATGAAGACAGACATTAATAACAATAAAAGACTTAATTTTGTTGCCTTCATGCTAT
Organism: Craseonycteris thonglongyai; assembly: GCA_004027555.1. Lineage (NCBI taxonomy): Eukaryota > Metazoa > Chordata > Mammalia > Chiroptera > Craseonycteridae > Craseonycteris > Craseonycteris thonglongyai. The sequence continues at coordinate 2,417 of PVKE010049041.1, read as the reverse complement.
TTGCCAATTTCAAATGTAGTCATTTTATGTGAATGCAGTCTTAACACATAAATGGAACTTACGTCATTTCAAAACTAGTTTGTCTAGTGCTCACTATAGGCAATGCATATTTTCTCTCTTAAGGTATCATTTGTGCTCAATCATTAAAAGCAATATGCAAAGTTCTAGGAAAAAATAAATCTAGAAGATAGTGATTCTTCTATTAAAATTATCATTTTCAAGACTTTCCAAAATACTAGGATTATTTACATAAAGTAGCTCATTTGATTTCAAAGAGCTTTTTAGAGATATGAATATATGTAGCAATAGGGTTCTCCAAGCTTAACCTGAACTATGGCAATATAAGTTAGAAATTGGAAAATTATCAGAAATCTATTTTCATGCATTTATTTGTTGAAGGTCAATTGATTGCTTCTATTTTTTTTTTTTTTTTTAGGGTTTATTTTTATTGTTTTTGACAGAGAGATAGAGATACAGAAACAGAGACAGAGAGAAGTGGGAGGGCCCAGAACAGTCCCCATAGTTGCACATCATAGGTTTTTCCACATAGTTTCATTACACAGGTGGGTGTGGGGCTGCACAGGGCAGGAACTGGGCCGGGGTCTCGCCCTGGTGAGAACCAAACTGGGGGCACTCCCCAGCTCAGCATATGGGTCGGCATGGGTCAGGGCCGGGATTTGGTCCTCGGTCCCCAGGGCTGCAAAGTGAGCACTTAGCTCACTGAGCCATCCCGGCTTCCCCAATTGATTGCTTCTTGACATAGACAAGAGTTCACAGGAACACTGAGGAGATGAGGATAAGGTAAGAACTAAGTCTCTTTAAACTCTTGTAAAGAAGGGTGTTTCTCACCTCATTGAGAAAAGTATTTAATAAATAATGACTGAGCCACGTTTTTTCAGGAAATATGAGAACTATCTTCAAAGCCTGTAGAGCTGTTATTTTTTTTATTGGGTTGTACTGCTTTTTTATTAATATATATTTTGCAGATTTACGAGTTATCAGATATATGGCTAGCAAATATTTTCTCCCACTGCAGATGTTACCTGTCACTCTATCAATTGTTCACTTTGTTATGCAAAAAAAATTTAGTTTTTGGGTTGTCTCACTTGTGTGTTTTTGGTGGTTGTTGTTGTCTGTGCTTTTGGTGTCATACCCATGAAATTACTGCCAATAAACGATGCCACGAAGCTTTTCCTTTTTGTTTTAGTCCAGGAATTTTATAGTTTCAGGTCTTACATTTAAGTCTTTAACCCACTGGACAAGTGTTGGCAAGGATGTGAGACATTGCGAACCTTGCACACTGTTGGTGGGAATACAACATTGGGCAGCCACTACCAAAAATAAAATAGAGGTTCCTCAAAAAAAAATAAAAATAAAAAATAGACCTACCACATGATCTAGCAATGTCACTTCTGCGTATATATCCAAAAAGATTAAAATCAGGACCTTGAAGAAATATTAGCACTTCCATGTTCACTATAGACTTATTCACTATAGCTAAGATGTGGTAACATCCTAAATGTCCATTGACACATGAATGACTAGAGAAACTGTATGTGTATGTATTACATTAGCATACCATTTGGGTTAAAAAATAGAAAATTCTCCATTATGAGAATATGGATGGACCTGAAGGACATTATGCTAAATGAAATAAGCCAGACAAAAAAGACAAGCACTGCATGATTCCACTTATATGAAGTATCTAAAATAGTCAACTCAGTAAAGCTCAAGACTAGCTTGGTGGCTACTAGCAACTGGGGAGAGGGAAAATGAGAAATTACTAAATCAATAGGCACAGACTTTCAGTTAAGTAAGATAACTAAGTTCTAGGGATCTACTATACAACACTGTACCTGTAGTTAACAATAGTGTGTTATACACCTAAACTTTGTTAAGGAAGTCGATCTCACATTACGTGTTCTTATCACAATAATATGTTTTTAAAAAAATTAGTATTTGTTCACAGATTTTTTGCATTAACTTTGATTTTTTTTTTTTTAATATTGCATTCAAGTATTACTGATCTAGGTTTAAAAATCATGTTCTAGGGCTGGGAATAAAGTCATTCACCTTATTTCTTCATAGACCTTACTATGACTCCAGGCCAAAAGCTTTGCTGTTTGGGATGTGTCAGGTAACAGCTTCCTGAGCTGAAAAGTATTCAGCTATTGGAGCAAAAGTAGCAAATAGAGCACAACAGTTATGGAAGCTGATAGATGCTCACTGGACTAGATGCATATCCATTCAGGGACTTAGGTGTCAACTTGCTTGTAAACATCTGAGTCAAATCCTGGAGTTTCTAGAAAATATTTTCCTCACAGGAGTACAGAGAAACAATTATTGAGCATCTTAGAGAGATAATTATGCTGGGGGAGACTACAGAACTACTAAAGGGAAAAACTACAGGATCAAAA
>PVKE010049040.1:0-11370 GCA_004027555.1 Craseonycteris thonglongyai | reverse complement strand
ATACCTTTTCAGGATGGGTAGGAGCCTACCCTTCATGGAATGAGACAGCAGCCGTTGTGACCAGAAAGCTGCTGGAAGAACTTCTTCCCAGGCATGGCTTTCCTACTATGCTCGGATCTGACAACGGCCCGGCATTCATCTCTAAGGTAACACAGGGGCTGGCTTCTGTTCTTGGGGCAAATTGGAAATTACATTGTACGTATAGACCCCAGAGTTCAGGACAGGTAGAAAGAATGAATAGGACCCTAAAGGAGACCTTAACAAAATTAGCCCAGGAGACTGGCGGGGACTGGGTATCTCTCCTCCCCTTCGCGCTGTTCCGGGTACGCAATTCCCCTTATAAACTGGGACGGACTCCTTATTGAAATAATGTTTGGGAGACCTCCTCCTATAATTTCTTCCTTGCAACCTAAGCTTATAACTGACATGGAAATAGATGATAACCTGCTTATTTGTTCCCTTCAAACCCTACAAACTGTTCACCAAGAGATCTGGAGTCGGCTCAAGGCATTATACAGATCCCCGACGACGGCCGAACCCCACCAACATCGTCCTGGAGACTGGGTCCTGGTGCGAAGACACTGCACGAAGAACTTGGAACCATTTCTCGTCATCCTCACCATGCCAACCACCATCAAGGTCGGCGGAATAGTGGCTTGGGTCCACCACACTCACGTCCAGCCTGCCAGCCTCGCAGCACTTCAGGACCATCTCCAGAAATGGAAAGCCTCCCAGGACCCTACAAATCCTTCCTCTTGGGAAGCTATGCACCAAGGCCAGCACCTAGTGCACCCCTCAAAGCAATTTTGGAACTCTTTCTGGAACGGCCATCAGAGCCATTGTCCTATTACCCTTAATGTAATGAACGTTATCAAAATGTTTTTCTTTCAATATTTCTTATATCTTTGGGTAAAAAAAAAAAATTAATCAGAGACTAAATCAGGTGAATAGGGAAGGTGTTCCAATACAGTTATTTGTTTATTGGCTAAAAACTCCCTCACAGACAGTGCCATGTGAGCTGGTACATTGTGATGCACAAGCCTTGAGTTGTTGGTGAAAAGTTCAGGTCATTTTGTCTAACTTTTTCACACAGCCTTTTCAGTACCTCCAAATAGTCAACTTGGTTGCCTGTCCAGTTGGTACAAATTCATAATGAATAATCCCTCTGATATAAAAAATGTTAGCAACATTGTTCTGACTCTTGAGTAGAACTAATGGAACTTTTTTGGTCATGAAGAATTGGCTGACTTCCATTGTGCACTTTGATGCTTTGTTTTAGGGTTGTATTGGTATACTCATGTTTTATCACTAGTGAGAACACAGCCCAAAACATCATCTTGCCTCTCAAAAAGGTCTTGACAAACTTCAACTCTCCTTTGCTTGCACATACCTTTCTCATATCAAGATTTTCAGTTAAGATTTTTCTGTCTCTCTATCAATGTTTACTTGGTCTTCTATGCTTCTCACAGTCAGCCAACAATTTTGACACACAATTAGATAAATTTTTGCAATGTCTTTGTCAGTTCTGCTCCTTAATGGCTGCCCTGACCTTTCTTCATCAATGACATTTTCTCTCCTCTCAGAAAAATGTTTAATTCATTTGTACACTGCCATTTTCTTCATGGCATTATCCCCACAAATTTGGATTAACTTTTACCTGATTTCACTTCCACTCTTGCCAAGTTTAATAAGGAATTTCACGTTTGTTTGTTGCTATAATTCAAGCTCCGACATTCTCATGATGGCACACAAAAACACACAACAACAATAATGAATGCCTCTTAGCAAGACACCACCACACATTGATGTGAACACAGCTGTGTGAGACACTGATTTACCAAGGTTTTGAAACCTTACCAAGTTGTTTCTACAGTGTTGTCAATGTAAGCACATGGTGGTAAATTCGAGAACTCAATTGTCAGACCTCATAAGTTATATCTGTAGATGTGTATTATATATAGAATTATATATATACTATATATTGAATCCCAATGTTATACACAATTGGAATAGTGTATAACACTAATTGTAGGTGAGACATAATTACAAAGTAAATATATAAAGTATTTTATTAATATCATTTAAGGGCTTTAAAAATAATATATGTTATATCAGGTAATCACTAATGTTTTAATAGTATAAAGCCAGTTTTTTTTCTTTCATTAATTTTGAGTGATATTTTGTATGCTATTTAAAAACGGTCTATAAATTGTTTTCTTCTATTGATTCTTTGATTATTACTTTATTGTGAAAATGTTTTATTCATGAGTAGTGATCCCAATACAGCACCAAGCAGCTCATATTGCACTTGAGGAAAAGAAATAAAAGTAACTTATGTGTCAAATATGTAGTCAAGTCAACAGTGAGTAGCCAGCTTCCTTTTAACTCTGCTATATTTTATCAGTTTCCTTTCTTTGTTTACAGTAGGTCCTACCTATTGGCCTGCTTGGCTAGTAACCATGTGTGAGAAATTTATGGTCATTTTATATGCATAAAGAATCCTCTTTCTAAGAACTTCCTAGAACAAGACAAACAAATATTGCAATATCTCCATCTGGCCAAAGAGAAAAAAAACTTTGCGATATTAAGAATTTAAACATTGTTAACAAAGAAATGTGAAAAGATATCTTAACTCAAATCTCCTAACTAACATCTGAAGATTAATTGTGAAACAAAACTATTCCAGGGTTAACTATTTGCCTAACATTACAAAATACTATACTATTTATAAGCTTTTAAGAATTATAAAACTTTTGCATTATAGTCCATGATGAGTAACAATGAGTTGCTTAAAATACCATATACTTTTTGATCACTTTTTGATCCACTTTATATTATTTTATATTTTAATTTATAATGACCCCAGGCTGTAACTTCTAGGTATGACTCAGAGGCATGAATGTGTAGAAGAGCAGAATAGTTGTCTTTGTAGTCTCCTGTTTCAGCTACATAAAACTAATCATGTTTTGTTTAAACAAGTTCTATTTTCAGTAGTGAAAGGTGGTCCTTTTCATTAATGAGTCATAGCTAACCAAAGACGTGCCAGAATCATGCAATGACTATGTGGAAATAATACAGGCTTTGTTTTACTTCTCTGAGAAAGAAAAGACAATCTATATTTGTTAGTTAAATAGGGTTTTAATAGGTGAGACATTTAATTACCAAATTAATACAAAATATTTCAAAACTTTTAGTTGTTTATTTTCTAATTGCATATATCATCTTATTTTGGTGGATCCAATTTTATAGAATGTCAAATTTAGAGTGAATCACTCTAAATTTATAGTTCTTATCAAATAACAGATTATAAGAAAAATTATTTTGAAAATCAGAGGAAATAATATTCTTTCAAAAAACTGAGCCTACTTCTTTCCAAACAGATTCATTTTTTACACTTTTCCTCTATTATTATTTAATAATTTTTCTATTATAATCTTTACTGCTAATAAGAATTGGCAGAAGATCAATAAGGAAACTGTTGAATGAATGTCATGAAATCAATAAATTTAAAATTTACTCACTTTATGCATTGAAGATTCCTTTGGATCTTCCATCAGAAACTGTTTACTTCTACCTTGCATACTTTTAAATAGGCTTTAATTTTATTTCAAATCTAATAATGATTAGAAACAGCCAAATAGCAGAGAGAGCTAAGTACATATAAATAAAATAACAATTATCTATAATATCGATCCTGAATTACTGATGCTGTTAAGAAGACAGGAAGACTGCAATAACCCTTTTTCAAGATATTTACATATTTATAATTTAATTTTTTTATTTCTATATTAAAATTGAACCTGAATAAAACCTGTTCCTTTTATAGACTATAACCTTGTATATTAAGTAATTCTCTCTTGAAAATAATCATTTGTCAAAGTTATACAAATAAAAAACAAAATATTAAATGCTTTCCCACTATATTCTTGCAAAGAATTAAAAAAACAAATCTAGAATGTTTTCCTGTGGACCTAAGGTTTTACAATTAAGCCATATAAAATGGAAATAGGTGTACAACTAGTAAAATGTTTAACAATAAATGTTAGAACTGTATTATTGAAACAAGTTATAGTTATTCTATTTCATTGTTGTTTTCACTAGATGTTGTTGGCCAATTTATCCTCATTCCTCCTAAGGAAAAATAAAAAAGCACTGGAGATTAAGAGAGAACAAAGGCTCTCTGCAAATTGCATACCTCCCAACCCTCTAATCCTTTAGGCTGAATTATAAAAACAAAAGAAGAATTTTAAGAAAAAAAACCTCACACAAACAAAATAGTTTTTAAGCCAAAAATGATTAACAAAGGACAAACAAGGTCAGTATATAATGACAAAAGGGGTTAGTTTGTCAAGAAAATATAATAGTCAATATATGCACCCTAAATCAGAGCATCTACATATATTAAGCAATTACTAACAGATCTGAAGAAAGCAATGAACAAAGCTACGATAGGTAACACTAGGAGACTTCAATACCCATTTTCAGCAATGGATAGATCACCCAGACAGAAAATCAATAAAGAAATGTTGGACTTAAACCATGCATTATAGCAACAGACCTAACAGACATTTTAGATTCCATGCAGCAGCAGCAGAAACACAATTCTTCTCAAATGCACATCGATTATTCTGTATAGACCATATAACAGGACAAGAAACAAATGTTAGCAAATTTAAGATTGAAGTAATACCAAGTATCTTTTCCTACCACAATGGTATGAAACTAGAAATCAACATCAACAAGAAAACTAGAAAATATACAAATATGTTGAAATTAAGCAGGGGAGGTTGGGGCTTGGATTCTGGCATTTGGAATAAAAAGTAAGAGGTTGACATAATGGGAAACACCTGATGAGGCTTGGATGAAGAAGAAAAGTTAAAGAAGGATCAAGGTAATTCTACAGTTTCATGCATGCCTACATAGCTAGAAGAGGCATGAGGTCACTGAGTCCCTAACAGAGACCAGAATGGCTGTTCTAGGGCCATCTCACCAGATTATGCATAGCGGGGTCTCCCAGACAAAAGAGTTACAGTAGGAGGTTCCAATGCATTTTCTTATTGTGAGTGTTGCTGACCTTGGATTGGGACAGAGTGTGTTAGGGATGACAACATCACATTCAGTAGAAAGATTGAAACATGAGAATAGCAACAAGATAAGAGGAAATAACAGGGGATGCCTTTGTGAACTTTGGCACAGAAGCAAGAATTGACACCACAAGCTTCAAAGAGTTCCAGAAGAGAAAGGAGGAGAGTTGAGCAGAAGGGCAGAGACAGAGCCAAAGCAATTGCCTATCAGCATATCATGTCTCATTTGGCTTTATTTTTCATTTGCTCTCTGTTTCTATATGAATTTTTTTAAAAGAGGTCTGAATTGTTTTGACCAAAGTAATTCAATACAATTTGTAAATATGGGCTTGTTATAGATAGAAAACTTGGTCTAGCAGTAGTATTTTTTTGTTGGTTTTTTTTTTGTTTTTGTTTTTGTTTTAGAATTTTCACCTTATTATGCATTCATAAATATTACTCAATTACAAATATTGCTAAAAAATATTTTTAAAGCTTTGGACAAAAGTGTAGGCATTAAATTTCTTAAATAATATAGTTTGTGATCTATTTTCTGAAACTGTAAAAACCATTTCTATTTAATCAGTGAAATTAATAAAGATAATACTTAATGTTGTAGTTGATTCCAACTATTCCATGAATACAATATCATATGAGAGCAAATATCAGTGTCTATTTCAACTGTTACTAAAAACTAAAAGAAAAATATTCTTCTCCAGTTAACAAACCAGATATTTAGAAAAAAGAAGAAACAGTCTTTTCTAAACTACAAAAGTCTAGTTCTTAAAAAAACAAAACAAAACACAGCTTTTATTAAAAAGAACATGTAAAAATCTGATTTTCATCTGGATAAAATGTTGAGTTTATATTTTGAAAATAACTCAACTGTTAATTACTATGTAAACGTAATACTCATAAAATAATTACTCTAAATATTGAGTATCATATGATTCACAAAAATATTTGCAGAAGGATATTGTCATTTTCTGTCTTTACTAAGCATCTGCTGTTTTAAAATATCCAAAATAAAAATTTCTGTCTAAATACACTTCAAAGTAGGTATTTTTCAAATAGGAATGATTAAAGAGAAAAGAGATGTTTTCAACAGCAATGCAGAAATAATATGAATGTGTGCTAAAATCTCTGCTTGATTTTAAAGTTGTTTCTGGGTTAACTAAGTCATGAACATAATTTAAATAAAAGTGAAATATATAACCCATACTATTCTAGTTCACTGTTTATTGGTTCATTGCTTCCACAAACTTGCCTAATTCTTTTTTTTTTTTTCTTAAGATTTATTTTCACTGTTTTTGACACAGAGATAGAGAAGGAAAAGAGCCCAGAGCAGTCTCCATAGTTGAAAGTCATTGGTTTTCTACACAGTTTTGTTCCACAGGTGGGAGCAGGGCTGTGCCAGGCAGGAATTGGGCGGGGAGCCTACCACATGGGAGGCACTCCATCACAAGCCAGGGGCCGAACCAGGAGTGGGGGGCAGGGCAAGAACTGAACTGGGGGCCTTTCACATGAGAAGCACACCACATTTCAGCATATGAGTCTACACTGTCCAGGGCCAGGATTCTATCCTCAGACCTCGGTGCTACAATGAGCACTCAACCTGCTGAGCCATCCTAGCATCCCTCTAAGTCCTATCTGTGTAACTGGTAGCTCATTCATTTCCATGTTCATTCAACAAGGTTATTGAGGGCCTACTATGTGCACCAGGCACTTTTCAGTCAGTGCTTCTCAGGTCACTTTTGTTGTTCAGGGGTATGTGTGAATAGACTAATTAGATAAATTCAGAAGATTTATTTTAGGTCAAAATTGATCAAATTATGAAATTGACTGCATTACCAAACAAAGATGTATTTGGCTTTGTAGATGTAGATGTAGATGTATTTGTTCCTTTAAAAAATATTTTCCTATATTAATTAACATACCTTAGAATATAAATAGGTACATCTATATATTGTATCCTTCATTAATTCCATTAATTCCAACATCATGTAGTATCTTGATAGTGGCTGCTTTAGAGAACTCACTGAAGTTTCTATATAAATTTAAATTCTGAAGTTATTGTGAAATATTTGCTGTCTCATTGTTATCAAAATTTTTAATGTCTCTCCCTGAAAAGCATTTGATGATTTAATTAATAGCTTTTATTTATAGATCTTTTTTTTATTGTTAAATTTATTGGGGTGGCATTGGTTGGAAACAATTACATAGTTTCCAGGTGCACAATTCTATATTACATCATCTATGTATTGCATTATGTGCTCACCACCCAGAATCAGCTCTCCCTCCATCACCATATTTAACAGCTTTTTCTAGCTTGAATGTTTCCTGTTGTGCTTGCATCTTAAAATCTCATCATGATCATATCATTTTCAATGTCTTTGAAGTCCATTATCTGTGTGCTGTGCCCTCAATAGTTTTTAAGAATTTTGAATGCTCCAGTCTTTTCTTTATTTCATATTATTTTCTTTATTTCATAATGCTTGCTTTTTAAAAATTATTTTGTTAATTAGCTTCAATTCTATTTTGTGTTAATTTCTCCTAATACTTTGAGTTCAGTAGTTTTTCTTTTTTTGTTTTGCTCTTTAATAATTTTATTTAAGTATATATATTTTATTTAATTATTTTCCAAAGCATACGTAGTGTGTTGACTGCTCTTTATTTCTAAATGGTAATTACCATTTTAGCTTTAACCTTTTTTATTTTCTTTCTTTTTTTAACTGAATTATCAAGAAGATTCTATGAAAATACAAAAAGTTATATTTGATAGACTTTGGTTTTCTGTCAGTTTCTAATTTGACAAGATTTTTTTTCTTAAGAAGAGTATTCAATGGCTAATGAATAATAAAAATTACTTTGGCACATCATTTACCATAGTTTGTGAAAAAAAAAAAAGAAAGTGGTGATATTTGATAATGGCAGAACTCAGAATAATCACATTATTTTTAATGATCACAAACCTGCAGTTGAAAGCCAGGATGGCTCAGTGGATAAAGAGCTCGCTTTGTAGCCCTGGGGACCTAGGATCAAATCCTGGCCCTGCCCGTGCAGACCCATATGCTGAACTGGAGTGTGCTTCCCAGGCGGGAGGCCCCCAGCCCAGTTCCCACCCTGCATGGCTCCCACCCACCTGTGTGGGATGAAACCATGTCAAAAACTAATGAGGTACAACTATGGAGACTGCTCTGGGCCCTCCCCTTTCTCTCTGTCTCTCTATGTCTCTGTCAAAAACAATTAAAAAATCTTAAAAAAAACAACAACAACTTGCAGTGGTATAATTTTCAACAAACCTCCCCCTGTGAGGATAATTCCTGGAATTCAGACACACATACACATACGCTACCCCTCTACTCAGAATACCCCACTTGCCTTTTCCATTATTTTACCAATACCTGGCGGGAGAATATATACTGTAATAATTTAATATTGGAATAAATAAGCTTTATCTGGGAAGTAAAATCTACCTTAACGTTGTGATCTAATATTATCATCTAATAAAGACTTTTGAATTTTCTGTCTTCTGCAAATAGTGATGTGTTGCATAAATAGCAGAAAGAGAATCGTTATTTTTTGAGTGTGCAAGCAATGAAACACTCATGAATGACATACATGGCAATTATACAAAGACAGCAAAAATAAATAAAACATAAAATTCCAAAGTAGCCGGGACACTTGAAACACTATATTTGGCATCGCATAAAAAAGTATTCTATTAAAATACATTTTAACAGCTGTCTAAGGCCCATAAATACTGCATTTAAGTGGAATAGGCAGTACAGCATTAGGCCCACTTAGTGTTTGCAGGATTATGAATGATGCCTATAGATTTGACTGGATATTATAAAATCTTTAACTGAGCACAGGATGTCCCTATACATAAGGATGTCCCCTGAGTACAAAGATGTTCCCCCTCTTTTTTTCCAGGGGTGGGGCCTTCTCATGGCAAAAGGGGTATGTGTAGGGGGGTTCAGGTCAGAACATTTTCTGGCATATTTTGTAAGCAGAGTAAACAAGGAAGGGAGATTTTGTTTCCTGTGTATTCAAAAACTCATATATGTTTTATTAACAGGTTAACCACAATATCTTTGAATAGTAATTCTCTGGGAGGTAATTTCCTCCTTGTATGAGAATTTCCCAATCCTCAACCTTTTGGTATGAAGTATATTTAAGCCTAATTCCATAGACAAAACGAGTCCTATTTCTTCTGTTCCTCAACATCCATAGAGGGATGCTGGATGGCTTAGTGGGTAAAGCACTCGCTTTGCAGCCTCAGGGTTGGAGGATCGAGTCCCAGCCCCAGACTGTGTGGGCTCATATGTTGAACTGGGGTGTGGCCCCCAGTTCAGCTCTTGCGGCGGCAAGCTTCCCATGTGGAAGCTTCTGGTACAGTCCCCTGCTCGCGGGGGCATGCCTTCCATGTGAAAGTCCCACAGCACAGCTTCCACCTGGCATAGTCCCTGCCCACCTGTGTGAAAAAAGACTATGCTGAAAAACTGATGACGTACAACTATGAAGTCTGCTCTGGTCCTCCCCCTTCTCTCTCTCTCTCTCTCTCTCTCTCTCTCTCCCTCTCTCTCTCTCTGTCTCTCTGTCAAAAACAATAAAATAAATCTTAAAAAAATAAAAGATCCATAGAGCAAACAATTAAATATCCAGCCATTGTATGAGTGTAAGAAGCATATCATGTTGGAAAGGGCTTCTAGTTTGATCAACTTCCTATTTATTTCCAAACTTTTCGTGCTTTATGGACTTCTTTGTCCTAGGAGTTTGTATATGTTTCCAGTTAAACTCTAGATTTTAGGAAAAGTAGAAATACAGAAGGACTCTTACCTAGGAGAATTAACTAAATGTGAACTGAAGATCAATTGAAACCTCAAAATCCATTTTTGGGAGAAAAGAGTTAATTCACTGAGACCTTATCACATGCTAAGCATTATACAACATATTACATGGATCATCTTCTTTAATCTTCACAACAATCTCATGAGTTTGGTAAAATTAATACCCCACATTACAGATGAGGTGCTTGAGGCTTGGATACATTGAATAACTTGCTTGAAGTCAGTAAGTGACAGAGCCTTATTTGAACCCAAGTAGGTTCTCTTGCCAGGGTTCTTAACCACTGGTGTTCTTAATCAAGTATATCCATTCTCAGGGCACATTAAAACTTTGGAATCTCTAGTAAAATATAGTGGCTAATAATTATGAGAAAGGAATCTAATTTATCAGAATATGAAATACTGTCATCCCCTCTTATCTGTAGGGATACATTCCAAGACCCCAGTGGATACTTGAAACCATGAATAGTACCAAACCCTATCTATATACTATGTGTTTTCTTATACATACATACCTATGATAAAGTTTAATTTATAAATTAGGCACAGTAAGCAATTAACAACTAATAATAAAATAGAACAATTAGAACAATATACTAATAAAAGTTATGTGAATGTGATCTCTCAAAATCTCTTACTGCACTTTACTCAGCCTTCTTGTGATGCTATGAGGTGACACAATGCCTACATAATGAGATGATGAGAGGTGAATGACACAGGCATTGTGACATAGCTTTAGGCTACTATAAGCTTTCCTTGAACACAAGCACTGCAGAAGCCATCCAGATAGTCGATCTGATAACCGAGATGGTTACTAAATGACTAATGGGTGGGTACTCTGTACAAACAAATGATTCACAGCTTGGATAGGACAAAGCTGGATGGCACCAGATTTCATTGCACTACTCAAAATGGCTCCCAATTTAAAATGTATGAATGATTAATTTCTGGAATTTTCTATTGAATAGTTTTAGAAAGCAGTTAACCACGGGTAACTAAAACCTTGAAAGCAAAACAATTAATAAGGAGAAACTACTATACACCTTTAGTTACTATATTATGATTGGTTCTGCAGAAACAGAGGAGGACTTACTTGAGTACTGTGGGGGCACTTATGCTGCTTCTTCATAAAGAGCTGTGCAGAAGAGATCTAGACATTATACTCAGCCCCAATGGTCTACTGAATGAGTGGGTGATCCTGCCTTTCTCATTTTCAAAACCCAAATTACTAGCATTGAAGTAGTGCCCTTGGCCCCATGCATAGAAAATTCTGTCCTAAGCCTGACATCTTTTTTCCACTCATATTCTCTTAATCATCATTCACTCCTCATCGAAGTCCTACCTATAGAAAACAGAGATGAAATGAATTTTAAAGCAAAGCTATGCTTCTCTAAACTAACCTATGTTAATCAGAAATAATTTCCCAGGGGAAAGCCGGGACGGCTCAGCGGGTTGAG
>PVKE010049039.1:0-11392 GCA_004027555.1 Craseonycteris thonglongyai | reverse complement strand
AATGTAATAAAAACCATATAACATATAAATGAATAGATGGAGTAGTCAAAAGCCCAGACACAGATCCAAAAGTAGACTATTTTAGCTATGTTCTGAAAGACTCTGAAGGTCAGGGACTAAAGGCAATTCTTTCAGTAGCAGATATTAGTCATATATCTCATTGTCCACTTTGCCTTCAAAGATAGATGGGCTGAAGGAAGGAGCTGTACCAATTATTGGGCTGCAGCTAATGAATATTGGCTAATGATCAGGGACTTGAAAAATATCAAGATTAAATACTTGAAACTTAGGAAAGGAATACTCAACAAAACACTTCCACAGTGCAGTAGACCATTAATAATCTGATACATGTGTTCACCTAATTTGGATGTAAGTCAACTTCTTCCCAGCAACATAGTACTTACTCAACTGGCTCATAAACAAGGTGAGTGGCCATGGTGGCATGAATGTTAATAGGCATAAGCATAACATCATGGAATTGCCTTCATAAAGACTGATTTATCCACCACCACTGTCACCTGTTTTTTCAGAAGTGGTGTCTCAGCATGCTACCAGGCTTCAATGACGTCAGCCAGGTAGAAGATGGTAGATTGAATGTGTTGGGTTTCTTCCATATGAAGAGAGCTGTAAACTATTCTCAAGAAAACGGCTACAGTGGGATCTGAATTATTTAATATCTTACGTTATACTCTTCTCATATTAAAAAAAGTATTGTTTTTTGACATATAGAGAAAATCATAAAATATATTGTAAACATAAATACAAATAAATATAGCTACATTAAATTATTAATAGGTCTATTTTACAGGTATGGACACAGGTTTATGGATGTTAAGTTACAAACATGATAAATAATTGAATGCAGATTGCAAACCAGGCTTGTTTTATTCCAAAACACATGATTTTCTAGTTGCAATGCTTGAAGAAGGCTAAATAATCCCCTCACTAAAGAAATCTTTATAAACATTTCAAAAACATTAAAGTATAACAGATTTCTCATCTCCTTCAAAGAATGTGTAGGATTTCTCAGAGCTAGAAAATTTCACTGTAGCAAGGTATTGAGAATGAAGATTTGCAGGTAAATACTTTTTCTTTTATTTTTTTGTCTGCTTTGGCCATACTCGTCTTCTCTACATATAATGCCATGCCAACAAGAATTCTATATGTCTTGTATAATATTACAGCCCCAGTTCATAAACAGTATGTGGCATTTGACAAATACTCTTCATATATCCACTATATAAATGAATGAATTAATGAAACAAAACTGTAAATGATTTTCAGTCAATTATCTCTCCCCTTCCCACAAATTCTATACTTTCAACAAATTGAAATTCAAAGAGGAACTATTATGCCTAAGTGGCTCTTTGGTGTGTAATAGACCAATCTCATCTATCTGATATTAGGTTATAGTTGAAGGACTTCCTGGTTTGAATAATGACTGTATCTGAATATTTAGGAAGATAATAGTGTTTCTAGTGAAACACTATTAGGACCTGTGATACTAGTATGGACTTTCCCTTGTAAGCTGTGATATTTTGATTAGGTAACTCAAAGACCTGAGTTTTTCCTTATATGCAAAATGAGTATGTATAAAAAGTTGATCTCTGAAACCACCTCTGTAATCTAAATTTCAATGGCCCTAAGACTAACATTGTTATTTTGTCTGTTTTTCAGATGAGAGGGATATTTTTACTTAGCCTATAATTTAGCATAAAGCACACTATGGAATAGGACATATCAATTTGCATTTTAGTTTTTATTTATAGTACAAAACACTAAAAATATATAATATAAATATGAAAACAGAAAAATAATAGAAAACATGGCATAAATTTAATTCCATCAGTTAAGATAGTTTTTATTTTGTCTGACTGCATATGTTTAGGTGAGTATTTTGTCATTTCCATCCAATAAATTACTCCATATCAAAACTGCTTAAGACATTTAATTTTCCCTTAAAGATAAATTAAGTAGTATTTATTGCACAATTGCAGGAAGCAAGGTATTTTCTATACATCTTAGTAAATAGCATAATACCTTCACTTCAGTAGACAAATAACTTGATTACTGTAATTCAATTGCTAAATTGATAATATTTAAATGTACATGGCATTCAATTTTCTTAAATGAATTAAAAATACATGAAAGAGTTTTTGTTTTCACTGACTTTACAGAAATGCTTAACGGGCCAGATGCCCCAGCTCTTCAAGGCTGAGGAAGGCTCCCTAGAGTTAATGTCCATTTTGGCAGCTGCTGCCAAAGCACTGAAGCAGATTGTGTGAGACCGCATGATCATATCATTTCATTCCCATTGAGGAACTATGGCTACAAGAAAAAAATCAACTGCCTCATGAAAACAGGTGTAAACTAAAGGAATATCTGGATAATAAAAAATTTTAAATGCTGGTCAGTGGTATGCTATCTTATTGACATTCTAGTTCTGAAGCCTGTATTTTAGTTTCTTCACTGAGATAAAAATTCCACATTATATCACTATGACACAAAAAAGGCTCTAAAGCAGCCTGGCTAATGAGGGAGATGCTTTGATTGGTGTAGGTTGTGTATGTGAAAGTTATAAATAAAAATAGAAGATAAGAAACATTATATTATATAAGAAACATTATTTTTAATTGAACTTCCACACCTGCTTAGGTTACATCTCCGTTGCATAAGGGTTTCATAAGGACATGAATCTGCCAATGAAGTTAGGGTGGCTGTGGGATCCAGCTCAAGCATAAAAGACAATCTGCTAAATGTTTTTCTGAGAATGTTTTCCCTTTCATGATAAAAAGAAACATATGTACCTAGCCTTTCCTCTTTTCTTTCAGTTATTATCATGCATCATTCTGTGTTTAAGAAGGAACAAGAATGAGATTTCCCAAAGAACTACAAAGACACTGGTTCTTACATTACTGAATTCCTGAACCAAATCTAGCCACCATCTATTTCCAAAAGTCTGTTTGTAAAATAATAAACTAGGCATTTTCCACTGCAAATTAAGTTACTTGCAGCCAAATGCCTTCCTAATCAATATACCAACTGTGCAGAATTGCTTTCCATTCTAACCATTTTTATTAACAAACCAGCATCTCCTGCCTGAATCATCCATTTGATCAGTCTGATTGTCTCCAGTTTAATCCATTTGCCATCAGATGAATTTTCTGTAATCCAGAAAGTCATCTCAATCTCTTTAAGATCTTTTAGTGGTCCTCTAATTCTGTTAGGCTAAAACTCAAAAGCCATATCATGGTCTGAATGATTGGCACATAATTGCCTCTCTAGCTTCCTTAATTGATTTATTAATTTAAAGATTATTTATTAATTCATCATATATTTATTAAAGATCAAATAACTAGTGGGGAGGGCAACACAATCCTACCTCTGTGCAGTTTCCTTATTATCACAATGTTAAATTGCTTGAATGGCCACAAGCATGAACCTTGTCATCTGATAATTTTTCTGTAAATTATGTGGATCCCATGTTAGATGCCTTAATAAACCAGTTGCTCAGGGTCTAGTCTTAAGTCAATGTGTGTAGAAAATAATGCAAAATGAATTTCTGGTCTTCTGTGTCCTGGAACTCAAAATAATTTCAGAAAGAATTTTAAAAGCCTATTTCTATAACCTATAAGGATGGAGATCTAATTGGTGGCTCATCAAAATTATATAAATGAGCATTGAGGACCAACAAAATTTTTATTCTCATGTTTTTTACTTAATTCTTCATCTTCCTATGAGAAACCAATAGTTGGTATATAGTATCATTCAGTTTGTTCACTTACTTAGTTAGCCATAAACATAAGTTATTAAACATAGTTAGTAAATGTGGCTGCTTTTAGAATTGACGTTAGTAAAACCGCAGGACAAAAATACAAGCAGGCCAACAATACAGTCAGTTGAGAGAAACCAATTGCAAATTCCTTTTGGTATTAATTAAAGCAACCCGTTCCGAGACATGCACAATGGTAAGGCCTTGACTAACATTAAGCAGTCACAAAAAAATATACACAGCTAAAATAAATCAGCATATAGGTTAAAGTAACCAAAGCTGACATGACATGCATCTTTTCAGCAATTCAAAACTGCCTTACCTACATTCTTGTACTTCAAAAAATGTGCCGTGGTAACATCCTACATACTGTAACTTGGAGGTTATTTTTCCCTCTATTATATATATAGAAGTTTTTTCTAAAATAGATTCTCCAATGCAAGAAATAAGTACATGTCAGCAATACATATAGAAAAAATTTTAAATCCAGGCTATTTTATAGAAGCATAAAAATTATTAAACAAATGTGCATTAAAACTGACTTTGCACACAAAAAGATAAACTTTACTTCTGTTCAGCACATTTATTTATGAACAAATACTCAGCGTCCACAACAAGGCTCATAAATATCATACCAGGTATAATATTGCATGGTGCTTTGTAGCTGTGAAAGCTTTGTTTGCACTTGCTTTTTCATGTTATCCTTACAACAAATCTGTCACTACAGATCTTTTTCCACCTTTAGAATGGATGTCCCAAACATTTAAAAGAGATTCCAATTGAACTGGAAAAAATAGCATCCCTACGTAAGGACTTAAGTCTTTAATGTTTCTATTTAGCAGCTCTGTATAACGTAAAGTCAGTCATTGGAGTCAAGAAGATCCGTGGTTGAATTCTGGTTATAAAATGTTTCAGCTGCGTGATGTTATCTAACTTACTGCACGATGTTGTCTCAGTAAAAAGGGGTTTGCCAAGGACTGTTGATATGGTTGACAGGATTAAATGCGTTGTCAATCACAGGGCCTGAAATATACCAAGCACTCCATACGTTCCCCCACAATTCCTCTCTCCCTCCCTTTTTTCCTTTAAAGACATGTCTATGGGTTTAAGAGAAAGGAAGGCTGACAAAATAAGTATTTTCTACTTCTTGAAAAAATGGCAAATCTCTGCTGACTCTAAAAATAATTTCAGTTACTGAAAATTCATTGTGCTGAACCTCTAGCCTAGTTTATCAAACAGAAAGACAAAATTGAATAATTTACAGATGACTTATTTATTACTATGTGACAAAATACCCTCAAAGCTAGCAGCTTAAACAAATTAAATGTGTATTGAAACAGGGTTTGAGAGTCAGGAATTCAGACTGGGCTTGTCTGGGTGGTTCTGACTCAGAGACTCTTTTGAGGTTGCAGTTAAGTAAGCCAGGGCTGCAGTCGTCTGCAGGAGGTGAGAATCCATTTTCAAGTCCACTTAGTGACTCCTAATGGAGGGTTTAACACTTCACTTGTGGGCCCATCCGTAGAGCTGCTCACACACCTCAGGATTTTCCCAAAGGTTAGTGGTTCAAGAGAAAGAGAGGGGAAGCCGGGATGGCTCAGTGGGTTAAGCGCTCGCTTTGCAGCGCCGGGGACCGGGGATCAAGTCCCGGCCCCGCCCGTGTAGAACCATATGCTGAACCGGGAGCTCCCCCAGTTCAGTTCTCTCTTTCTCTCTCTCTGTCTCTTTATCTCTCTCTCTCCCTGTCAAAAATAAATTAAAAAAAATAAAAATAAAAATATATAAGGAGAAAGAGAGCTTCCAAAATAGAGGTTGCAGTCTTTTACACCGAGTATTGGAAATGACATACCGTACCATTCATTCCACTAATTGTTACTGATTACACAGACAATCTGGTACAATGTGATAGAGAATCACAGAGGTGTGAATACAAGGAGAACTACTAGGTGCCCCTTGGAGGCTGGCTTCTGAAGAATGCTGCCATTATCCACCCTTGTAGATCTGGGCCCTACTTGTCCAGTGGCCCAGGCAAGATGTGCTGACATGCAACGTAGGTCTTATTCTAACCTATGATTGTAATGCAAAACCAGCAGATATCTGAAAGTTTCACTGTTGTGAAGTTGAAAGAGCAGAAGAACACAAAATGTCAGTTTAGCATCACGCCTCTCACATGTTACCAATTAAGTAAATATTTAAGCAAACATCTTGCACTGAATTACTTCCATTTAAGTCTAGATACTCTTAGGCAGGTACATCCAACCTGCAGCCTCAGATGACTTTGAATGCAGCCCAACACAAATTCTTATAACATTATAAGATTTTTTTGCAACTTATTTATTTAGTTTTTTATTCTGTAGCTCATTGACTATTGTTAGTGTATTTTAATGTGTAGCCCAAGACCATTCTTCCAGTGTGACCCAGGGAAACCAAAAGGTTGGACACCTCTGCTGTCGGTGGTTCTCCAGTTTAGTCACATTTAGCAGCTAGAAGAAACATCCTTTTCCCTCTCTGTGCTTTATGTTTCTGAGCTACTGAATTCATCTCTGTTGTATAGAAGGATTGCCAAACAACCCATGGAATTTTCATTATAATGATATAACTTGATGAAATTCTACTTGATATTTTTAATAATGTTATATTTATATTCCGATTCAAATAACTGAGAGTAATGAGTACACAGTGATTGGAACATAATAGGCATTCTAAATGTTTATTGATTAAGTAAATGTGCCTTTTCTGCTGCTTTTTATGTATTAATAACATGACAAAATGGTGCCATGTTAGATACTTTTGTTAATATTGCAAAGTGGGAAAGAAAACTAAAAACCCATAAATAAGTGCATAAATTTTAAAAGACACATTTACACATAAGCAAAATGTTGCTGCCAGACTAGAAGTTTGTATTTCCAAATAGCTATAATTTAAAGAAGAAATGAATACTTTTGTATCTTTTTAAAAGGTCAGTTAGTATTCATAAAAAATAACAGGAAAACTCTCTTTTCTTTATTCTAGTGTGTCATCTAGTTTCAATGAAAATTATATCAATACTCAAAAGCTTAAATTAAGGTAATTTAAAACCAATTCAGAGATGTTATGAACTACATCTTTTTCAGTCTTGTCTATAGGTAGTTCTATACCATAATTTATAATTCATAATTCTGAAAAGAAAATGAAAATTTGACTTTGAGAAATCATCTTAAAGGAAATTTTAAAATGACAACTTTTTCAAAGATATGATTGAAGAATTTAAATATTCATAATTTTACCCTACACTTTATTACTTTAAGTTATAATAACCTATACTTTAATAATTATCTGAGCTATTCAATGAATAAATGTCAAAGAAGATGGTTAACAAATTCTTTTAAATTACTTTGTACTATTATTGTATTAAAAGCAGAGTGGAGGGAAGTTTAAGAGAAATGTTGGTGGGTGATTGTTAAACAATGCTCTTCAAACTGCTAGACATTTATTTCAGAAAGTAATGCATTTTCTTTAGAAAAAGATTCTTAGCAACAATTTAAATGAGCAGAATAATTAAATTTCTTAAAATTTATAACATTATAGACATAAAACAAAAGTTCCACATCTTGAAGATTACCGGTATTCATTTACTCTGCTTTTCCCCTGATTTACTCATCTTCATAGCAGCTTCCACTACCTAACCTATCACATATTCATTATCTTATCACTCTATGGTCCATATCCACCCACTAGAAATACGAACAAGAGGAGACTCTCTCTGTAGTATATACAGTTTAATGCCCAGATCTTAGAAGAGTTCCAGGTCTATATTCTGTGCTTTATAAATGTTTACTGAGTATGAAGGGTTACCAAGCCATGCACTGAACTAGGTGTCAAAGATGCAGTAAGGCACAATATAGACATGTTCTCTACCATGACAGAGCCTGTATTTAACTGAAGATATAGTTAAGCAGAAAATTACAGGAGCCAATATCACAAATACGATGAGAGAGGAGAACAAAGCAAGGGTACCAACTCTAAAATTGGAGAACAGCTTTAGGAAATCAGACCACAGGCCTAAAAGATGTTTGGGGAATAGTCAAGTTTTACAGAGGTGGGAAGAGAAATGAGAGAACTATGCAACTTGGGGGAACTGTATGTGCAATGACCCAGATAAGCAAAAGATGACCCAAGAGAAAGCAAGGAGAGGTATCGGTTAATTTTTTTTTTCCAGCAGATACTTTTAGCACCAGATAACAGAAAAATCACTGAGCTGGATTATGCAAACAATTAGACTAGAACCCAGTGTATTCTTTCTCTTTCTCAGGTTTAATTCCGCACCACTGATTTCATTCTTGGCACCCCAATACCTGCATTGATGTTCTCAAAGTGACTATCAGCAGTGCCCAGATCTAATTGCTTCCTCTATATAGAAAAAAAAAAAAAAAAGAAAAACAAGAAAGCTGAGTCCTGTTTACAGAAAAATCCTGAGATTCACTTTGGTTGGGCCAATTTAGGTCACAGGACAGGTGGGTATTGGGATGGACTGACTGGTCTCACCCAGGTCTCCTGCTCAATTCCTGGAACCTAGATGCAATCAACAGTCCAGAAATCATAGGGACCTCAGAGAAACCAGGGGCACTTGGTGATGGGAAAGGGAAGACAGGATGCATGGGCACCTGTTCCCATTCCACTTGTCATATAACTTCAGATTGCATCATAAAGGCAACTAAGAGCCATTGAAGTGAGCAGAGGAGGAACCCTTTCAGATTTTCATGTTAGAAATGACACTCTGCAATGTGAGGAGCAGTGAGAAAAATCAAGATGAGAAACAGAATCTAGTTAGCAGGTTGTTGTAAAGTGCTGCCTATGAATAGAAATAAGCTCACAGTAAAAGATTTAAGACATATTCGACAGAACGAACAGACATTGGAGAAAATTTGGATGTAAAAAGTGAAGGAGAGAGCAAGATCAAGGGTAATCTCCCTGTGTTATGACTGGTCAAAGGGACATGCATCGTGGTACCATAGCAACCAAAGGGAAATAAAATTTGTGATGGGAAATGATAAATTGATTTCTGGATATTAGTTTTCCACACCTACAGGTTGTAACCTTGAGGTTGTTTCAGTTCTCAGAGTCTTGCCATCTCAGGAGACATTTAAGACATTATGTATTTTATAATAGAAGTAAAAATGTAAAATTAGATATAACATTCACTATCAGCAAAGGACTCGTTTTCTTTTGTGCTTACATTTTTGCGCCATAAATTGCTAAATCATCATGCTATTTGCCAAAACCAAAGGTTAGGAGAAAAAAATAAAAGGACTAGAAGCATATAATATATCATCTGAGTTTTCCTCTTACATGCATACATGCATATTAATTACCACCTGCTATGATGATATGGTAATAAAATAGAATAAGAATTAAAAATACCCTGTTCAGTAAACAGAGGAGCAGGCACGGGATTAGATAACATCAAGGTGAAGTAGTGACACATGCAGAGAACGGACAGCAGGATTTCGCTTTTTTAACTACCAAGATGAAAAAATATTATTATTGTAACATGGAACATCTTTGTGTGGAAAAATACCGACCCGAAACTTCACTGTGCAGTACTATTAGTGGTTGCAGTATGGAACTGACTCAGTGGAAGAACTCCTTGTCTCCAAATTTTCTAAAGGAATGTAGCCTTTTTAGCTAGGAAGCTGAATCAAGGTTATACAAGAGTGAAGCAGACAATGGCATAGCTAAGCCATACTGCACAATAAATCAATGATAATTTCAGGGTGGAACAGAACAGAAGGAAAAAATGAGAGAAGGGAGGGAAATGGAGAGAAAGAGGAGAATGAGGTATTGGGGGTGGGTGGGAGGGGAAGTCCTAGAGATGAAGGAGGGAAGGGAGGACAGACAGAGAGAAAGAGAGAATACAACAAAGTAACTGGAGAAGAATTTTCTCACAGCTAAAGGGCATATTTTAGAACAGGGAGTATTAATATTCAATTCTAGGTTAAATATTTGCATTCATATAATATTAAACCCCATATTTTCAGTAAATCCTGATACACGGACATGTCTTCATGTTAGTAGCATTGAGACAATAAGAAAAGGATTCATAACAAGAAATTTGGCCATCTCTACAACTACCCCTTCTATCAGTTCTTAGATAGATTGCCACCATTTTCTCAAGAGGAAAGATTGCTTCAGATTCCATGTGTCATGGCAGATTCCCTTGGGGTTAGGTTTCCTTCTAAATGTATTCAAAATGATATTACATTTACATAACACATTCATATATTCCATAAATACAACCAGAACAAACTGCATAGCTGTGCAAATGGTATAAATGAGAGTGTTTCAGTGAAGTAGCTACAGTGTAGAACTGACCTAAAAGTGACTGTGAAACAGATACACAAATATAGTAGGTGACCTTAACTACATTAATGACAAGTAAACGTAAGTGAGGCAAACTTGACATCTTTGTTATATTAGAATAAATTCGTACAAAATGTATAAATTTTAAGGACCATTTTTCTCGACACAATTCAATACTAGTAATATGTTTTTTTAAAGAACAGAGGAATAAGGTTCTAATCTTAACTCTGATGCCAATGTGTGACTTTGAATAAGGCAAATGATGTAGCTAGAGCTCTGCCCCTCAACTATAACTTGAAGAATTTGATTAGATGATTGTTCAAGTTCTTAGCCCAAATACCTTGTGGTTCTGATACCAAAATATAATACTGCCTTTTCCTACTGGGTGGCATTTCTATTGCAGTTATGTTTCTTAAAAGATTTCTAAGTATATATTTTTAAAATAATACAAAATTGAACATGAGATGTGCCAACTTATTTAAGACCTTATTCCAAAGGCATGTAACTTTTTTCCATGAAAGAAAGTCCAAATAAGCCCTGTTGAAAACAACAATCTTTGTAGTCCATTCTTTTATTATTACCCTTCCTATGCATGGGATTTCTGCACTATCCCCAAAAGAACTTCACTGTTAGAAAAGTAAGAAAAATGTAATTTTTTCAAATTGCCATGATAGGTACCATCATGAAAAAGATTCATTATAAAATCACTTTCTGGAAATTTTTAAATTTAATTATTCAAAAATACTTATATGTAGTATATAATTATCAGGATTAAAAGCTGGTATTAGCATGATAAAAACACATAACATTTTCTGAGGCTAGGAAGCTCATAAATAAGATTTGAATATTGACATCATAGAAGATATTTTATGAGAAAACAGCAGAAGAATATAGCAAGAAAGGCAAAGACTACTCTGGTTCAATTACAACTTCTCTGTAAAATGAGTAGAATAATAATACCTAACATAGAGGATTGTTAAGGACTTCAAATTAGATAATAGTCATGAGTACTTGGAACATGTAATTGTTTGGTAAATTAATTTACTTCATTCCCACCCCCTGCATTGATACATCCCAATTTTACAGATGTACAAACTGAGGCTAGTAAATACTGAAGCCGACATTCAGACTCATCAATACGCTCCCAGAGGCAGTAGATTTAACCCATGTAGTATAACACGTTCCAACCCTAGTACTTTCGTACCCACAACTTCTTGTACATGGCAGCACAGAGTTTTATTGACATTGAAACAGTGAGAGACAGTACCGGCCTTGAAGATGTAC
>PVKE010049038.1:0-11390 GCA_004027555.1 Craseonycteris thonglongyai | reverse complement strand
AGGGGGACCTGATTCTGGGAGCTGGGCACATAATGCGATGCATGGGTGATGTGATGTGGAGTTGTCCATTGGGAAACTGTCTGATTGTTACCAACCAATGTCACCCCATTAAATTTAACAATAAAATATAATAATATTAAAAAAAAATTAATTTTGAAAGACTAATTTATGCAATAATAAAGTTCTTCAAATAAATGTATTTATAAGGAAAAACCACTTATATGATATTTAATGTTCCTTTTTAATGCAAAATATATATATAATTTTTGCCAAAGTCTCAATCACAAAAACTTAGGAAATTTAACATTAAGCCTCTCAGGGCCCCTCTTTATGTTTAAGTTTCCATAATGTTCCGATGATTGAAAAAATGGATTCTGTGCCACAACCAGCAGAGAGCTAAAGAGACATCATTTGATTCTGAACCTTAAATTTTGCTGCAAATACCAGGATGGCTCAGTGGGTTGAGAGCTTGTCTTACAGCCTGGAGTCTGAGGATCGAGTTTCAGTACCAGCCAGTACAGACCCATATGCTGAGCTGGGATGTGCCCCCAGTTTGGTTCTCACCAGGTCAAGCCTCCTATGTGGAAGGACCTGAGTTCAGCTCCCACCCTGAGCAGGAGGCCCCTGGCTGGTCCCTGCCCTGCACAGCCCCGCCCCCACCTGTGGAACAAAACCATGTTGAAAACTGATGACGTACAACTATGGAGACTGCTCTGGGCTCTCCCCCTTCTCTCTATCCTTCTCTGTCTCTGTATCTCTCTCTCTCTCTGTCAAAAACAATAACATAAATCTTTAAAACAATTGTGCTCCATTCACACTAGTTAAATAATAATGATCCCTAGAAAGAGGTTTCAGTGGCCTTCCTTTGACTAACTCAAGTGAGTGCCAAAGGAAGGGAGCAATCCCAACCAGTGTGTCACTCCCGTTAACTCAGCGACTACTGGAATCTCGAGGTAGATGTCTATGCCTCAAATTGCCCACCTGCACATCAGCAGCATGTGAACGTTGATGATATTGTAACCCATGAGGTAATTATTTCAGTAATGAGTTTTAGAAAATGGCATTATATGACACCGGAAGTGCCATCTCAGCAATCATCACAGTGTAAAAGCACTAATGAATAAGTGCTCTCCGGCTGCCTTGACTCATAAACGACAGAATATTGAGATGAAGGAATCTGATTTCAATCCACGAGGCATAGAAAAGGGGAGGTGTATTGGTACAGTCAAATGGCCATGCCCAGGGTTTTGCTTCAGCATAAAGTAGAAGGCCTTAAGACTCCAGGGTGTATAGACCGGAGTTCAAATCCCCCTTGGCCAACCTACCTACTCTCTTATCTCCTCTGAGCATTTCTCTCCTAGCATACAGTAAGTTCCATGTGTTATTGTTACTAAAGTATTTATATAATGGAAGAAATAAGAACCACTTTATAGCAGTATTTTGAAGATTATTGATAAAACATTTGTAATTCCAAGCAATACATGGCATTTAGGGAACTACTACTCTTCCCACAATTGTGTCCCCATCATTCAAATGATTTCCATTACAAGGTGGGGTGAAAAGACACAGTGAATGTTTAAATTAAAAAAAAATGTATTACAGTAAAAGACACATCGCCATGAATGCCCTTCAAAATACAGCCCCTCAGTTTAAACACACTTATCCCATCGTTCTAGCCTCTTTCTGAAGCAGTTCTGGGAGTGCTCTTCCATGTCTTTAGTTGTGTTGTTGCGGTTGCCTTGATGTCCTGAATCAATTCAAAATGTTTACCTGTCATGGTGATCTTGACTTTGGGGAAGAGTCAGAAGTCCCATAGTGCTAGATCCAGTGAATAAAGTGGGTGAGGACACACTGTACTGTTTTTATTCGACAGAAATTGCCATATCAAAAGTGATGTGTGGGAAGCTGGGATGGCTCAGTGGGTTAAGTGCTCACTTTGCAGCCTCGGGGACTGAGGATCGAATCCCGGCCCCGGCCTGAGTGGACCCATATGCTGAACTGGGGAGTGCCCCCAGTTCCGTTCTCACCAGGGTGAAGACCCTGGCCCAGTTCCTGCCCTGTGCAGCCCCGCACCCACCTGTGGAATGAAACTATGTGGAAAAACCAATGATGTGCAACTATGGAGACTGCTCTGGGCCCTCCCCCTTCTCTCTGTCTCTCTCTCTGTATCTCTCTCTCTATGTCAAAAACAATAAAAATAAATCTTTAAAAAAAAAAAGGTGATGTGTGACCTGAATCTATTCAAGTGTGATAAAAAAAATACAGTGAATATTTAAATTTAAAAAATATATAGGGAAAGCTGGGATGGCTCAGTGGGTAAAGCACTCGCTTTGAAGCCCCGAGGACCGAGGATCGAATCCCAGCCCCGGCCCATGTGGACCCACATGCTGAACTGGGGAGTTCCCCCAGTTCAGTTCTTGCCATCACATTCTTCAGATTTGGGTTAATGTAGCAGGGGGTCTAGGAGGCTAGAAGGCAGAGAAAGAGGTTGAGTAAGAAGGAGAAGAGAGAAACGTGAAGGGAATTTCAAAATCAAACTTATATGTCCTTTACATTTGTGACTCTGATGAGTATAGCCTTATTTTCTGCTTAAATGTGTTTTTGAATATAAAGTGACCATATGATCTCTACTTTGGCTCAGGTCTCCAAAATATAGGGTTTACTTGTATCAAAATTAGAAGTAAAAGGATTGACCTGCCCAGACATGAGCAGCCGTCATCCATATCTGATTCTCTTCTCTGTCCTACACACATAGCTCGGCAGCGTTTCCCAGCCCTGTGTGGCTAGAGGAGCTAATGTAACTGAGGGCTAGACACCGGATGGTGAGTGGCCATAAAACATTTCACATGGACTTCTGTCCTGTCTCTGTCCTCCCCTGAGTGGCTGGAAGCCAACAACTGGGAGATGGTTTTGTTGATGAGAAGGCTGTAGCTAGGTTTGAACCATGGGACACGGATTCCTCCATTGATATATACATTCACTCCCATCAGGGGGGCACTTTCCTTAAAGGAACCCAAATTCTGTCTCCGTAGAGGTGACACAGGGGAAAAGGTGGACAAAATCTGTGGTGGTAACATGCACCTGAAGGGAGAGGAAACCAAGAATGAAAGTAAGTGGAGGTAGCTTATTGGCTGTTTGTGTGGATAGGGAATGCCGATTTCAAGTTGTCTGTTTTAAGCAGACAGTAGTTTTGTCTGACTGACTCCAATCGTGATTGTTGCTATTTGGGTTCACCAAGAGAACTCACGAGGAAGGGGCTGCAGGGATGTATGCGGCACCACGTGTGAAAGATGCTACGACTGTAGCCTTTACTGACAGGAAAGCTGCATGTGGGCCCAGCTGGCTGGTCCCCCAGGAGCCCACAGCCTGTCAAGATGGAGGAAAACAGAACACCATGGCTGAGAACAGGCTCCGGAGGCCGAGTGCAGCCCTGACTAGCTGTGCAATAGAGAGGTCAAGTCACTAAATCTTTCCAAGCTTCAGATTCCTCCTTCATAAAATGAGGATAAATGTTGTCTCTCTCATTGTGTTTTTAGAATGACACAGGAGAATATATATAAGCACTCACGATTTGTGACTTGTTTGTTTGAGCCCGGGCTTGTCCTGCCAGCCAGTCCCTCACGCTGCAGTCAGTTTAATGCCATCTTGTTGTAGGGACCAATCAGAGTTATCGGAGTTCAGAAAACAAAGTTGCCGCGTTGTTTACTCTGGGATTTGTCTTGCCTTTTCAATATTCTGTAAGTTCCCCACCAGCCTACTAAAGAATGTCATCACTTCTCTGAGGAACAGAATGGTCTGCTCTGATACTGAAAGTAAGATGTTTGTTTCTGAGGCGACACAGATTCAAATAGCGATAACAATTCTTCGTGGAAAATAAAAGCATCTTTATATTTATTTGAGTAAACAGAAAAAGAGCACAAGTGACGTGATTTACCACCTGCCCCACAACACCATTTCCTTTTGTAAGCGCTGTTCCATACACGAGGGTGGTAAACGCACAGCGCTGCGTGCAGGGCCCGGGGCTGTATTCAGCCCAGGCGAGCCCCGTGCCTGTTCACCCTGCACCATTATGTTCCCCCTCAGCCCAAAGACTCATCCTGCGCTCCCTGGACTGACAGGCTCAGCTGCTTGGCCAAAGGTGTCAGCTCCCTTCTCAAATGGCCGGTGCTTTCCCTGGGAGTCTCTTTGTGGGGATTCTTGCCTGTTGAATTGGGCCTGAAGTCAAAGCGAAACTTCAGAGAAGCTGTCGTGCAGCCCAGGTTAGACCAGAACTATTTAATGCTCTTCCTTCTTCTGTCAGATAGTCCTTGTCCTAGACAAGGTCTGGGATCCTCCATGCCAGGGCACGCTTTTATGTTGGGGGACTGGTAGCCAGGACAAACAGCCTATACAGCCTTCTTTTCCTTCCCTAGGTTCTCTTTAGAGACCTGGCATCTAACATGCCCATGCTCCACAGGATCAACCAGGCAGAACTCTGAAGAACACGAACTCGGCCTTGTATATCCTCACATGTGTGCTCTTTCCACTCATTTCTCAGGGCTTCCCTAGACCTATCCAGGGGTTCCTGGCTGTCTCCTGGCTCCGTGAGCCTTCTGCTATGACAGTAAGCCTAGGTTCACTTTAATTTTTTTTAAATGTGGCACTAATGACAATCATAATAATTGCCATTTATTGGTTGTGTATTATGCACCCGACATGCTAAACATTGTATTCACGCGATCTTCCCTGACTTTCCTTAACTGCATAAAGTGGTTATATATATCGCAGACATGGTTGCTGTCTTCTGGGTCTACCCCATAATCTCCTACAGGCAGGCTGGTGTCCCACCTGTCCCTTTGTTTGGGGTGAGCGCTGACCTCATGGAATGACTGATGCTCAGCCCAGGCACAGGCTAGGCTGGGAGGATCTGCGAGCCTAGGAGTGACCCATAACCTTTGAGGGATTGGAGTTCTTGCACAAATCTGCCCACTTCCTCTTCCTTGGCAGGGACAACTCTGAGGCAGATTCCCACAGTCTCCCAAAGGGCCCTCAAAGGGATTGAAAGCAACTGACTACACTGGTAACCTCTCGCTGAAACCACTTTCTCCCGTCTCGTTTCCTCACCTACTCCCAGTGCTCCTTGCCCTTACTGCGCACACTTGCTCCCGATCCTTGACTCAAGATTTGCCCTTGGGGGGAATCCAGACCAAGGTAAGAAATGATTGCTCTGACATCACAGAAGGAAAATGAAAGCTCAGTGACGTTGACTTGCCTGCTGCCATGTAGCTGGGAAAAGGCCAGACAGGACTTGAACCAGGACTGTCTCCTCTCATATTCTTCTGCTTCCAACAGAAATGGTCTGGACCTAGTTTTCTAGTTAATGAATTATATTAATTAATACATAGCTTCTTTTCAAAAAGGACTTGAGGCAGAAGAACTTACATTCTCTTCATCTATCAAAAATGTATTTGTCCTGTGTCTTATTTCATGGAGACGCAGGATTCAGCTAACAATGTAATTAAAGACAAATTTAATAAATTAATTAATATTGTAATGCTGTTGTCTGAAAGTGGCTAAATGTAGTATGCTTCTAGAGGTATTTACAATTTACAGGTGGCTTTTGAGGTTGCAGTGCCATAGTTTGAAGACATGGCTTTCTGTTGGAATTTTCAGCATCAAGTAGCGAAGGAAACGTCTCCAGGCTTCGTGGTGGGACTTTTCCTGAGTTCCTAATTTTGTACATCTAGCCATTTGCTGACTTACTTGGCCTAATGACACTGATGCTCTATCTAATCATCAAGATGCCTCTACGATCGGAAGGCATAGTTTAACTCTGAAGGACTGCTAGCGCAGCTCCTTCTCAGTGACAGAAACCTGCAGCCCTCCTTTCTTCAACTTCCTGTCTCACCAGGTGACACCCAAGACCTGTTTCCCTGCCTTGGTTCTCTAGCCCATAAAGGTAAGATAACACTTGTTCCAACTTGCTTTTCATGCAGTGATGTGAAGATAAATGCGAGAATGTCTACAAAGTCCTCTGAATTCTCGGGATGAAAGGTGTTATGTAAATAAACCACAGTCTTATGATGATTAAACTTTAATGTAGCAGCTCTCAGGCCTATCAAGGGAGTACAGTCTGGCTGGAAGGTAAAATTGCAGGGTTGCCCCTGGTAATCATTGCCCCTGTGAATTCACCATCTGGCTGACACATCTCAGAAGTGCCCATCTTTTCTGCAACATTCAATTTGGGTTTTATTCTCAAGAGGCCAGCCAGTTAGGCAGTTATGTTTTTGCCCATCACATTCTTCAGATTTGGGGTCATGTTTTAGAAAACACATA
Organism: Craseonycteris thonglongyai; assembly: GCA_004027555.1. Lineage (NCBI taxonomy): Eukaryota > Metazoa > Chordata > Mammalia > Chiroptera > Craseonycteridae > Craseonycteris > Craseonycteris thonglongyai. The sequence goes on along the minus strand of PVKE010049038.1, from coordinate 5,075 downwards.
TATACAAACACACTTATGTCACATAATAGGTGACCCAACTCCCGCTGGGTCTGGGGGGGTCAGATCAATAATTAGACATTTAGATATAAAATCTACTCTGAAAACAATAGTTTTGACCATCTGCCTGTTGGATTGTGACCTGAGACACCCTCAAGCATCTCCCATTTTCAAAACAACAGGCTATACAGTTTTTGTTAAAGAATTGGAACTACTGGCTTTCTTAGCAAAAGCAAAACCAAGCAACCATAGAAAAACACCGCCTTTTCCTTCCCAAATTAATTCTTTCAGTTTATGCTCCTAACTCCATAAAGATGTGGTTTAGCTTTTGAAGTTTTTATTAATATTTATAATGCCCGTTTGGTACCCTTGAACCTCACAGAAACAGAGCTCTGATACAAATACCCAGCTTCTAGGTGGTAGTATACTCCAGCCCAGCCATAAACTTTAATGTTTATACATATATATATTTGACTTTGCTTTGTTTCTCCTGTCTCTTACGTAGAAGAGGTTTTTGAAAATAATTTTAAAAATTTAATAGCTTATATTTTAATTTCAAAAGTAATGCATGCTTGTAAAAAAAATACAGACATGCACATAGAAATAAAGGAAAAAGTCCCCCTTTCCCAGCTTGGTTCTAAAATCCCCTGTAAGTAAATCATGTACTTTCAATCCTTTTAAATTAGGGTCCTGTTCGTTAGAGACATTAAAATGGTCTTAAAAACTAGTAACTGGTCATATTTCTCTGTCTTTTATTTCTGAATAGGAATGTAATAAAAATTGCAGAAAGTTTCAAAAAATACAGTGAACTATAAGAAATTAAAATTACACATCAGTCTACCAGTTTTTAACATTCCAGTGTACTTCTTACAGAATTTTCCTCTGTAAGTATGAATAAACAATGGTAATCTACTCCTCCCCTGTCCTCAATGTTGTATCATGACAGTTTTCCAATGTTAAGAAAAGTCTCCACAAAAACATACTTTTGAATGACAATGAAATATTCCATTGTAATTGCTTCAGCTTAGATTGTTTCCAGATAATAAGATAGGGTGGTATGGGGCATGTTACCCCTTTTACCTTAAGTTTCCATAGTGGGGGCGGGGTTGTGGAGGGCTGCCCCTCTGCTGACTAGGAAGGAGACGTAAACAGAAACTCTGCTTGTAGGCTTTGCATCGCAAGGTGGAGTGATTTGTCCCTCTGACAGGTGACATGAGGTATCCACTCAGTCATGCCCCACCACCATCCTGTGAAGTTCCCAGGCTTCCTGGTTGAGCCCCTCCATCTGCTTGGAGCTGCTGGTCTCCAGGATGTGCCCAGTTTTTATTTGTCTTGTTCTCCAAATAAGACTTATTTGGGAGTGTTTTTGCCAAATGCTGAATTAAACAGGGGTGTTTAATTCTGCAGTAGTAGCAGGCTTGTGGCCACAGGTTGAGACATTTTTCTAATCTGGCTTAATTACCATAGGATTATGAGTAGATGTTCATCAGTTGAATGCTTATCTCTCACCTGATTTCTCACACAGACTGGAAAAAACAGTGAGTGAAGAGAAAAAGTGAAATTAATTATGCCCCTATTATTACTATAGTTAACTTTTTTTTTTTTAAAATATTTACTCTGTTCCAGGCTGAATTTTCTCATTTAACTCTTCCAATAGCCCTGTGAGGTGTTGTTATTATTACTCCCATTTTATAGATGCTAAAACTGAGGCATGACGACAACCTTAGGAAAAGATGAAGCTTAGATTTGCCCCTGTGCTTCTAACCACTTCATTCTATCGCCTTTCTTCTATATTACAGATGATATATAATCTTTTTTGTATATAAATTGTGGCTTGAGTTTGTAAACTATCCATTGCTGTCTCTTATTATTGAGTGTGTGTTATTACTTTTACAATACTTAATTTGAGTTATTGAATAACTTTTAATATTATTTATAGTGAGTATTTTGATATGCATATTTTTATTTTTACACAGTTAAATCTGTTCTTATTTTTCTTCATGACTTATTCCATCCCAAATTTTCTGCTCTTGTACTTTCTTCCATTTCAGTAAATAGCAGTTCTGTGACCTTGTATGAGCTTCTTAATTCCTCTATTCCTTGGTTTCTCCATTAATAAAATGGAGATTATAATCTGGTTTATAAGGTTGTTGAGAGGTTACCCAGTAAATAGCAATACGTCTTTTGCTCTTTTACACATCAATCTGTCCAACATGGTAAATGAGAATGAATTCTGGGTCTTGTCTTGACCATGCTTTGGAAGATTATTAAAAAAAGGGGTTTCATTTTTGTTTTTAGTATTTTCCCTAAACTTAAGATGCTATTGTAGTTAAAGGTATCTTCTGAAGGACAATGGAAGCAAAGGTTGGTTATATCTTCCAGGTTCTTCCAGCCAGAGTGATGTTTTCTGTAGCAGGGAGTGGACCCTTTCAAGCTCTATGGTCCCGAAAGTCTCGGAAGCTCCTTCAGTTGAAGGGGAACAGTGTCTCATCACCCCACTTGTGATATGCTTGTCAAGCAGGCTTAGAGAGAAGGGCTTGGCTCTGTGGACTTCTGATTACTCTGCAGAATGGAACCCAGCTCTAATGAGGCACTGACAGTGACATTCAGTGCAGAGACGACCCCTGAAATGTGATTGCTGAGGTATTGGGCCATCCATTGTGTACAGTCCACTCAAGTGAAAGATTTCAGAGTGTAAATGAAGATGCTGCTAGGGACACCAAAGAAAACGTGTGTGTGTGTTTACATGCCTTTAGCGTTTTCTCAAAGTCTCATTTCATTTTGAAGGCAAATGTGACACATTAGAACATTCATGAGATCATTTCTTCTTTGTTCTTGCCTGTAAAAATAAAATACTAAACCACACTCTCCTAAGATATATTAGCTTTCTTTCTGCTACTAAATCTAAGGAGTGACCTTTAAAAAACCTTCTTTATATATTTTAGCTTTCTAAGGGGAAAAAGCTGTCATTAAAAAATAGAATATATCACTTACTATATTTTAGTTTAGTAACCTGAAGTTTGACAAATGCCTCACCATCTGATCTTTCCTAACAGAAGCAATGCACAGGCCTGCTTGTAGGTCTTTATAACGTTTCGTTCTTGGTCATGGAAGAGGATATTTAACACTCCTTTACCTCCCTTTCTTATGCACACTGCGCTCCTCATCCAGTGCCAAGAGGAGGCAGAAGCACAGCCTAGGAGTAGTTTCTATCTCCAGCTAGCTGTTTCGTGCATCCTCCCACCTCCCCTGAGTTGTATGTTTGATTGAGTTAACCAACACCAGTTGTGTTTTGCTTATCTGAGTTAAAATACAGGGTCCGGCAGAAGTAATGCCCCTTTTTATGATCTGGTTAACTTAAAAATTGGGCATTACTTCTGCGAGACCCTGTATATTCCACTACATGTTAATGCTGTACTAAAAATGTATCTTTATGCTTTTATTAACAAGCATTTCTTTAATTCAGTACTAAAAGAAATTACATTTATAGGACAGCAATTTTATATGCTATAACACCTGGATGTATGTGATGAGCTGAACTTACAAAATTGATTTAAAAAACTGGGTGATTATTAGAATTGCAAAAGAACCATTCACTTTGTTCAAATATTTCTTTAAAAGTAATAAAATGTATTAAATTTGCATAGTGGGAAGGGTTTTGTAGATGTCTTTTATATACATTAGCTAATTGGCTCCTCTTAACATTTTTGTGAACTATTATAACTGGGGTAGTGATTATTATCTGCATGCTTTATGGTTAAGAAAGGTAAAAATATCCTTTGCACATCTGAAATGTAATTGTCTTTGCAAAAAGTTAACTCATCACCACTTTAGGATGAATGATCCATTGCGAAAATTTGCCCATGTGTTTTATTCACATGTATGGATAGTTAGAGTCCTGATTATTTCTTGCTATGTAACAAATCACCCCAACACTTAGTGCCTTAAAATATTATTTTATTGTATCTTACTATTTCTTAATTAATGGTTTGAATAGGGTTCAGCTGGGTGATTTCTCTGTTCCATGTGGAGTCAGCTGAGTTAACTTGGGATACTTAGCTGAGATTCTAAGATGACTTCATTCACAAATTTAGTGCCTGGGCTGGGAGACTGATCTTGGCTGGGACTGTAAATGACAATGCTTACACATAGGTTCCACAGCATGGGATCAGGGTAGTTGAGGACTCTGAGATCCTAAAGGCATGATTCCGAGAGGACACAAGTGGACTTTGTTAGTATCTTAAGGCCTGGCTTTTATAACGTCTGGCCTAACATCCCTTCTGTCATAGTCTATTGATCATAGCAAATTATGGCGCCCACACAGCTTCAAGGGGAGGGGACATACACTGTCCCCCTCAATGGGAGAAGTAGCAGAGAATTTGTGGCAATCTTTGATCTGCCAAAGTTCATTCTTTGGTCATTGATTATTCACATTTCTTCCCTATGCAAAAATACATTCACATTCTCCGAAGAAGCCCCAAATTCTCATTTCATGACAGTACTAGGACGCAGGCAGCATCAAAATTAGGTTCACATCTCAGATCTTGTTGTTCAAGTCAGGTACAGGTATGGATGAGACTCTTCCGGTGTATTTCTTAGAGTATGGGTCCTCTCAACCTGAAAATCTGAGAACTAAGGAAACAATCTTTTCTGCCCCCTGCCCCGACATACAATTTTGAGACAGGAAAGACAAATAAAATGGGCCTTCCCCACTGAAAAATGGCGAGACTGGAAAGCACAGAGCAGTACTTAGTCTATGAGACTTCTGAAATTTTGTTGGCCATGTGTTGACCTTTGATTAGGTTGTAGTCTTGCCTCTTAGGAATACAGTCATATAATAAACTAATATTAATAATTACTTACTACAGTTCACTTTTTACTTCACCTTTCTCTATCTATATTATATCATATATGCCTAAAGAATTGGCACTCTTAACATTTCTTCCAGAAATCAAAATTCAGCTCAGACCATCAGTTCATTACATCTGTTTTCTATTGGGTACATTGTCACAGACAACAGTGTTGTCAAACTGTCTGCCATTTCATACCCAGAGTCACTTCTTCTGCAGCCTCCTATA
>PVKE010049037.1:0-11392 GCA_004027555.1 Craseonycteris thonglongyai | reverse complement strand
CGAATCCCGGCTCCGGCCCAGGCAGGACCCACATGCTGAACTGGGGAGTTCCCACAGTTCGGTTCTCTGACTGTCTCTGTCTCTGTCTCTCTCTCTATCTGTCAAAAAGTAAAATAGAAATAACTATGCACTGAAGACAAAAAGATAATTTCTCTCTATAAATGTGAAAAGATAAAAAAAAAAAAAAAAAAAAAAAAAATATTTATTTTAAAGTTTGATAGAAGGGGTGTGTGTGTGTGTGTGTGTGTGTGTGTGTGTGTGTGTGTGCGCGCGCGCATGTGAGAAAGAGAGGAAGAGAAAGAGAAAAGAAAAAAGGGGGGGAGGGCCCAAAGCAATCTCCATAGTTGTATGTCATTAGTTGCGACATGATTTCATTCCACACAGGTGGATGTGAAGCCATGCAGGGGTGGGAACCAAACTGGGGGCCTCCCACATGGGAATCAAAAACCTTCACAGCCATCCCAGTGGTTACTGCTTACACCACAGTTCAGCATATGGGTTTGCATGGGCCAGGGCCAGGACTCAATACCAGGATCTTGCAGTTGCAAGGCAAGCACTCAACCTGTTGAGCTCTCCCATAATCCCCATGTAATTTTCTTTATGTCCCCTTCTTAATTTCATGTACTTAAAGAACACCATGAAATTATTATTCTGCAGAGCATTTGAGATCTTGCTCCCTGGCATGTCATCAGTTTGACTCAAATAAACTCATAAAAATTCTCTACAGGTTTGGATATTTCTTATATTGACAAGTATAGCCCCTAAAATGAGTTACAATTTGGGGTCTCTTTATGTCTGTCTTTGTAGACAATAAAAATCTAGAAAGAAATTGTGCTTTCTCTGTAAGGCAATTTGCTTAAGTCTCAGGCAATTTACCTAAATCTCAGTTTCCCCATCTTTCAAGTTGTATGTGATTATATTATTAATACATAACATATGCAAAAACAAAAACAATTAAAAAAAAAAACCTGGCACATTGTAGAATCTCAATAATTTTATTAAAGTATGGTAAGATCATGAATGTCTACTATTTGGACAAAACATATATTTTCAAACTTATTTCTCACTTTACTCATCATGTATCAAGTTATCCAGCCAGAAGCCCGATTTATTGTTCCCTTCATTTCTCCAAGGTTCAACTCAAAGAAAATTACTAAGAGAAAGAAGGAGGAAAAAGACTTTAATTTTTTTCTTCTGTGATAGTAAAAGCATAAGTTTCCTTTGAAATTTATATTCTCTGTATTTACAGCATAACGCTACACATGGCCTTTTAAAATCATGCTGTTCAAAGATGGTGAAGCTATATTGCATTTTTGCAACTACAAACATATATGATACTTCTTTGAATTTCTATTTTAATCTAAACAAAATAAAGAAAAACACTATGATCTATTAAGCTTTGTTACAGTACTCCATGGCCAAGGCAACGTTCCTTTATAAAAAACAACAGGAAAGATAATACTTTATATAAAGTTAAAAAAATTATGACTTGCACAGGTTAAATAAATTATGCAAAGGTATATATTATCCCTTTCCAATCCAATTTTTATGCAACCCACATCCCCCCCCAACTCCAATTTATTTTGGCCGGGAAAGAGATCAGTGGATTTCTGTTCCTATACTATAGTTTGAAAGGAGAAAAACATAATATGAACATAAATGGTGATTTATTATTTTTTTTATAATGTCAGACGTTGTCCGACATCAGAGCAGAAGAGGAAAAGTACCAACATTGGACTGGAAAGGGTTAAGATAACGGCACAATGAAAACAAGAATTCAGGACTTTCTCCCCCATTCTCATGAGGCCGGGGATAAAGGTGGGGAGCTTTATTAGGCAGCTAATGACAGCCTCGCTTACTACTACTATCTCTGTTCAGGGTTAAGTTTTTATTAGGGTGGACATCAACGATAGACTGATACTCTTAATCCAGAGAAGGTAATAGAGCTGGAGACCGAAACATGTCAGGGAGGCATCAAAGGGGAAGAGAGCAAGGGAGAACAAAGGAGGGCTGGCAAATCTCTGTCTCCTAGCTATGCCAGTGGCAAACACAAGCTCACTTCCTCTGTGCTCTGACAGAGAAGCAGCACATTCCATGTAGTTAAGTCTCTGCTAGTGGAGCATGTGGTATTTAATTGCAGAAAACAAGGTGAGGATAGGAGTGAGATTCAAAAAAGAAATTGTTTTTCCTTTCTTTTCAAAAATGGTAAGAGGAAAGAAACAGAACACATTAAGATGAACAACCATTACGCCCTCACAACTGATCAGAAGAACTAATATCTAGTCCCGCCCAGCAACATAGTGCAATGGTTCAAGCTCTTTGGATTTCTATCTTCTCATCTGAAAAACGGAATTGTGCTGGTTCTAAACGTGTATGGTTTTAAGACACCTTGAAGAAGTAATGAACATTTCCATGAAAACAAGGGAGGAGATAAAAAATATTTAGCAACATTCACCTTGTGCAGTGTAAATGGGACTAGGGTTTTAAAAGCATAACCTTGGAAGCCTGGGTTTCTGTATGTGTTCTGCCACCTACTAGCTGTGACACCTTAGGCAAGTTATATAATGTCTGTCTGCCTCTGTGTCCTCAGCAGTAAAATAGAAACAATGATACCTACAGCAAAGGGTGGCTGGGATTAAATAAAGATATACATTAAGGAGGAATATATATATAAATATATATGTCTAATCAAATGCTCCTGATTATATTTGTATAGATACACATGTGTGTGTGTGTATCTGTGTGTGTGTGCATATATATTTGTACACACACACATATATGAGTGCTATCCAGAATGTATCCAGCCATGTAATATGAAAAATAAAGGCATTTATGGCTGGATTGGTTCCAGACAGCCCTCATATACACTTATACCAGAGGTGCCCAAAAAATGTATACACAATTTAAGAGATGGTATCTATGTACTACTGTTTGAAGTTGAATTGAATTATAATAGCAATGTGTAGTATGATGTTTACTCAAAAGATGGTGTTACACTCAATAGTTTGGTGGTTACCTGGAGAGGGAGGAGGAGGGAGGAGGGGAGAAGGAGAGTTGTGGGGGGAAGGTGGGAGTGGACACGAGATATATGGTGGTGGAGGGGGAGCTGATTCTGGGTGGTGATCACATGATGCGATTACATGCGTGATGTGATGTGGACTTGTACATCTGGAACCTATCTAATTGTTACCAATCGATGTCACGCCATTAAATTTAACAATAAAATAAAAAATAAATAATTTAACAAATAAATAAATAAAAAGATGGTGTTAATCAAATGAATGCTAACATCACCATGTGACAGGCAGGACAGTGGAAGAAAATGGTGGAAACAAGGTTATCATTCGAGGAGCACAAGACCATTTTGAAGTGGTACTGAAATTCAATAATGTTGTGAAACTACGATGATAATGAAGGCATGAATATGAAATAGAACCTCCAACGTGCCTTTCAATTGCACGCATTTGTGGTAAGTTTCAAAGGCATGGTAAATTGAAACATGTGCAGCAATACAAGTGGACACTTTGGTCAATGTTGCTCAAGCGGTAGTTCACCATAATCAGAAGTATCTGTCTGGGGAAACCATGATGGCTCAGTGGGCTAAGCACTCACTTTGCAGCTCCAGGATCCAAGGATCGAGTCTCAGCCCCAGCCTCGGCCCATGCAGACCCATATGCTGAACTGGGGTGTGGCCCCGGTTCCGTTCTCACCAGGGCGAGCTTCCCATGTGGGAGGCCCCCCAGTTCAGCCCGCAGCTCATGGGGTAGTGCCTCCCATGCAAGAGGGCCAGGCCCAGTTCCCACTCTGCATGGCCCCACCCACCTCTGTGGAACAAAACCCTGTCGGAAAACTGATGATGTATGACTATGGAGACTGCTCCGGGCTCTTCCCTTTCTCTCTGTCTCTGTCTCTCTCTCTCTCTCTATCAAAAACGATAAAATAGATCTTAAAAAAAAAAAAAAAGAAGTGTATGGATGCAGATGGTAACCACTCTGCGCACCTCTTGTAATAGCAGAAGTCAAACATGACTTGTAATTATCTTTTGTTACCGGTATATATTGAATATTACAGTTTTAATACAGTTTTTTCCATTCTTAAAATGTTTATACATTTTTCTGCATCCTCTGTATGTGTATGTGTGTGTGTGTGTATATATATACATGTACACATGTATGCATATATGTATATATGTATATACATATATATATATACACGCACACACATTGTGTACACATACACAAACACAGATGCTACTTGACCTACAATGGGGTTATGTCCCAATAAATCTATCATAAGTTAAAAATTTAATAAAGAATGCACTTAATACACCTAGCCTACCAAATATCACTGTTTAACCTAACGAGTTTGCACTGAAAGCATCCTGCTTTCATACCATCATCAAGTCAAAACAAACAGTAAGTTGAGCTATTATTATGTTGGGGTCAATCTGTGATTACGAGATCTGACAATTAAGCTCATGAACTCATCCTAGAAAAAGTGCTACATACCTCACTGCTGAATATCACTATGGTCACCTTGGAAGTAATCCCCTTGGGAAGCTATGCAACAATGCCCATGCCTAGTCCACCCTTCAAAGCAATTTTGGAACTCTTTACCTGGAACAGCCATCATAACTATCATCGTATTACCCTTGATGTCCTCAATGTCATCAGAATGTCTTTCAATAATTCCTTTATCTTCAGGTAAAGAAAAAAGTCATTGGGAGCCAAATAAGGTGAGTAGGGAGTATTTTCCAGTACAGTTATTTGTTTATGAGCTAAAAATTCCTTCACAGACTGTGCTGTGTGAGCTGGTGCATTGTTGTGATACAAGAGCCATGGGCTGGTGAAAAGTTCAAGTCGTTTTCATCTTTTTCACAGAGCCTTTTTGGCACTTCCAAATAATCAACTTGGTTGATTGTCCAATTGGTACAAATTTATAATGAACAATCACTCTGATATCAAAAATAGGTTAGCAACATCATTTTAAGTCTTGATACAAACTTACAAAACTTTTTTGGTGGTGAACAATTGGCTAACTTCCATTGTGCATTTTTTATTTTTAAATTTATTTTATTTATTTATTTTAAAGATTTACTTTATTGTTTTTGAAAGAGACAGAGAGAGAAAGAGAGAAAGGGGAGGGCCCAGAGCAGTCTCCATAGCTGTACATCATCAGTTTTTGACATGGTTTCATTCCACACAGGTGGGCGGGGGCTGTGCAGGGTGGGAACCAGGCTGGGGGCCTCCTGCATGGGAAACACCCAGAGGAGAACCAAATGGTGCTCACACCCCCATTCAGCATATGGGTCCACACAAGCCAGGGCCTGGATTCAATTCTCGGTCCCTGGGGCTGCAAAGCGAGCACTTAACATGCTGAGCCATCCCAGCTTCCCTTTTTTATTTTATTTTTTGAGAGAAGATGAGAGAAAGAGAGAGAAGGGGGTAAGTCCCAGTCTCCATAATTGTACATCAATAGCTGTGACATGGTTTCATTACACACAGGTGGATGTGGGGCCACGTGGGGTGGGAACTGAAACAGAGGCCTCCCACCTGGGAGGTAAGAACTCTTGCTGCCGAGCCACCCCAGCAGTTACTCAGCATTTGGAGTTGCGAGGTCAGAGGCCAAGTTTCAAACCCCAGACCTCATGGTTGCAAGGGAAGCACCTAACCACTGAGCTCTCCCAGCATCCCCCTATTGCGCACTTCAACGATTTGTTTCGGGGTCATACCGGTACACCCATGTTTCATCACCAGTGATAACACAGCCAAAAACATTGTCTTGCCTCTCCAAAGGCCTTGGCAAACTTCAACTCTCCTTTGCTTTTGTTCATCTGTGAGCTCCTTTGGGACCATTTTTGCACACAACTTTCTCTTGCCAAGAATTTCAGTGAACAGTTTCCTAACTGTTTCTCTACCGATGTTTACTTGGTCTGCTATGCTTCTCACAGTCAGCTGACAACTTTGACGCACAATTCTATGAATTTTTGCAATGTTTTCATCAGTTCTACTTGTTATTGGCCACCCTGACCTCTCTTCATCAGTGATGTTTTCTCTCCACTCAGAATAACATTGAATCTATTGTACACTGACATTTTCTTCATGGCATTATCCCCATTAATTTGGGCTAATATGTCCCTGATTTCACTTCCACTCTTGACAAGTTGAACAAGAAATTTAATGTTTGTTCATTGCCCTAATTCAAGCTCTGACATTCTCATGATGGCACACAAAAACACGCAACAACAATAATGAACACCATTTAGCAAGACACTGCCACACATCGACACAAACACAGCTGTGAGACACTGATATACAAAGGCTATGAAACCTTACCAAGTTGTTTGTACAGTGTTGCCAACATAAGCGCACAGTGTCAAGTTTGTGAACTTAATTGTCAGACTATATATGTATGTATGTATGTATGTGTGTGTGTATATATATATATATATATATATCACAGTAGTATTTTATATATATATAGCACAGTAATTGGAATAAAGTAATTGCTCTATAATTGTTACAAATCTATAAATTGAACATCTTGTTAGGTGAAAAACAAAATAGATGAGCAAAACTAAAAGCTCAGAGCTTTGAGGTTCAGTTTCTTAAATACTACCCTAAATCAGCTCAAAAGAGTGAAAGTCACAGTGTTTTGTAGTCAGCTAGGAAAATTCTACCAGTTATGCAATCACCAGTCACTCAAAATCATTCAATGAATACAAAATAAAGCCACATATCACTAAACTTCTCCAAACCCCAGCACAGCTTTTGGGAACAGAGCAATAAATAGTTCATTTCCTTAGGTAAAGAAATGTCCCAAAGAGATTATTCTTGTATTGGGCTGAAATCCAATGAACTGACTGACATCTAGTCTATAGGTCCTTAGAGATGCAAATTGCCTATTTAAGATTCCAGGGAATTTAAATCTCTACATGAATGAGTCTGTCTCTGCACAAGAGGAAGAGACATTTTGAAGAAGGAATTGTTAGACCCTTTGCCTGTAGTGGTAGGGAAGGTTTTGATGGAAGGGGAGGGGGAACCATGTGGATAACTCCAGATTCAGAAATCAAAACCCTGTGGGACTGTATCTCAGAGTAAAACCAAGTACTACGGATGCGAGAACTCAGACTGTATGAATTATAAGATTAGTCTGTTTCTCTTTGAGTGGGATAAAATTCTAGAAACTATGAAGGTTCCATTATACTCAGTAGCTCTCACATTACCCAAACAGGAGCCCTAAAATAAATTAGTAGTTACTGAGCATTCACAAGAGAGAAAGAACACAGGCTAAGTCTTGAACAAGCTACAAGATATAAAAGAAGAATCCAGAAATTAGTGGACTAGAGCTAAAGGTATGGTACTTGAATTTAACTTATCTGTTCAGATATTTATTCCTTGATACTTTTTTTGCCAGGTACTATTATAATACAAAAACTGGTTATACAGTTGTGATCAGACAGACATGACCCTTAGGAGATTTAGGAAGGAAGGAAGGGTGAAAGAGAACATACAAGAAAACAATATGTACATATAACTGTAAATTATAATGATACTATAACAAAAAATAAACAAACAAAAAAAGGATGCTGTATGAGAAGATAACATGGTGTAAGGAATCTGCTTTTGACCAAGTGCTCTGCAAGGCTTCTCTGAAGAGGTGACATAAAAGGCAAGGCTACAGATGAGGCTTGACCTGTGAGGGGAGGAGCGAGTATTTCAAGCATGTGAAACAAAAGGTGTGAAGATCCTAAAGTTTAATTTAACAATGAGAGGGCTGGTACGGATGACTTCACCTCCAATACAGAATATACCATTGTTCTTTCCACATAGTTACTAACACCTTTAACAATTTCATTTTATAAATTCATCTTTTTTTAAGATTTTATTTTTATTGATTTTGACAGAGAGAGATACAGAGACAGAGAGAAGGGGGAGGGCCCAGAGCAGTTTCCATAGTTGCACATCATTGGTTTTTCCACACAGTTTCATTCCACAGGTGGGCACGGGGCTACACAGGGCTGCAAAGGGCAGGAACTGGGCCAGGGTCTCACCCTGGTGATAATGTAACTGGGGGCACTTCCCAGTTCAGCATATGTGTCTGCTGGGGCCGGGACTCAATCCTCGGTCCCTGGGGCTGCAAAGTGAGTGCTCAACCTACTGAGCCATCCCGCCTTCCCCTCATCTTTCTTTATATACACTTGAACTGTTACCTTAGCCCACACCCAGTCTTTCTCATAGCACTGACTCACACAAGGAACCCAACCCCCACATTCTTGCGTATAAAAATAGCTTCTCAAGAGCTGTCATAACTGGCTTTTTTCCCCCAGGGCTTTATTCTTTACTGAAACTAAACATTTAAATGAGCAATTTAACTGTGGCTTTTAGCCTATGAAAAATGACAATATTTTTGTACCTGCTTTGAGATTTAGAAATGAATTTTAAATCATTAATTTATAGTTAAGCCTTTGTAACACCACAGAAGCAAAACCTCTGTGAAACCTGTTCAGTGAAATAGCCCTGTCCCAAACATATGAGAAAAATAAAATGCGTGTGAAACAAAATATGGAGGACGATTCTTGGTAAAGTAGCCTCCCACTTGAACTTTGACGTCTGAGACATGCATAAAGACCTTACGACGTGGTAGCACACTGCTTGATTTGACCAGCAGAGGGAGACCAGTGAGCCCTCAAGCACCAAGTGGAGCCACACCCAGATTATGGTTGCTAATTATGTCTCTTCTCTGATTTTTTCAAGAAACACAAAAAGAAAATGAAAAACTCTTGTGAAGAAATTCTTAACTTAAAAATTTAGGCATAATTCACGTAACATAAAATTAGCCATTTTAAAGTACAATTTAGTGGCATTTGGTACATCTACAATGGTATACCACCATCCCCTCTATAGAGTTACAAAACATTAGGAAAAAAAAAAACACCTTACATTTTATAGAGAATTTACAAAAGCCCAGCCCTGTTCTATGCTTATTCCGTCACATTCCCAGTTTTGCCTCCACCTGCATCATGTTAGGAATGGCCCCTACCCCCCCCCCTCCCCCCCATCTCCAGCCTTTTCCACTAACAGAATCTGATCCAGGGTTAAAAGTATATGTTCGAAAACCTAAACCATCTCAAATTTTCAGTTCCTTCGCTAGGAATAGACAGCCAGTGTGAATAACTGTTCAAAAAATGTATACGTATTGTCATTTCTCAGCAAATTAGTTAATAAATTTTTTAAATTTAAATATAGTTATAGAATGTAAATTAACAACGTACTACACCAACACCCTTCAGCCTTTGAGGTGATAATTAAAATTATTTCTATCTACAGTGAAAATTTAAGATATTTCTAAGTGAAAACGAGATCCAAAAATTTAAAGGCACCAAGTCAACTGATGAGATAAATTTAAGAAAGGCAGAATTAGATTGTTAATAATAAACGCTTAAAATTTACAACCTAAATCCATTATTTCATTAAAGAATTTAATCTATTTCATAGGGCCTTGGTCCAGGGAAGGGTGAAAAAATAAGAATGCCAAACTGGAGAGGCAGGGGGAGGGGAATTCAATTGCTGTTGGTGACTCTGGGAAACAGGAGGGAGGGAAACTAAAGAGCGAATGAGGCTGAACCGCCCTAACAAAGAGGCAGAAACTGTCTCAACAGTCACCAAATCCAGTTCAGGGCGGTTTGAGCCAGTTTGTGAGCTGGATTGAGAACAACAGTCTCGGCTGAGACTTGACAAGGGTGAAACAGAAAATACAAAATGGACTTCCCAGAAAGAGGTGGATTTGGACCGCACTTCAGGAGCCTAAAGCTGTTTCCTGGAGTAGCAAAGTCAGATGAAATATAAGGCCTGGAGCCGGAACAGCTGCTTGTTACAAAAGGGAAGGTTACAGAGCACTGACGCTGTGCCAGGATCCAGTCCGCACTTTCTCTCTTACTGCCCCTAATTGTAGCTGGTGAGGGAAAAGGGCCTCAGGGTATCAGTTTTCAGAGAAAGCTGGCTGCAGTGTGGGGGGAGGGGAGGATTATGTGTCTTGGGTGGTTTGATGTGTATGCTAAAGGGGGGAATATAGGAGAGGGTCTGAAGAAGAGGGAACAACACTTCACATTCCGCAGCTCACACCATCTTTCTGCACCTTTGCCACATTTAATGCACAATCTCAGAAAATAACCCATATAGGTGTTGTGGGACCACCCTACATACAACTGGCACTTGTAATTACCAGGCTTCTTCAGCCCTATGTGTTACGGCAATAAACATACTCAATATTGTCGACATGCGCTTTTTATTCGTGCCCTAAAATACACACAAGCCCTACATACCTTCTCCACCAAGAGACAGCAGTATTAGGTAACCAATGATAATCCTGTCCTCCCCTCCCCTCCCCCAGGTGCCAGGACCTCTTGACATCTGATCGGTCCCACCCTGAAGTGGCTCCTCTGAGAGTCCACTAGTATGAACTGTGGACTGCAGCTGTCGAGGGTGTGCACATCCTGCGGCCAGGTTCAGCTCGGAGCCTTCCCAGACCCGTTACAGATACCGATTCCCCCAAACCCCAAAGGCTCCCTAGGAATTCTAGACAAAGTCTGGGCGGGTCTTGGGAAGGAGAGGGGAGCAGAGTAATCTTGGGTTGAGGGGGCTACTAAATCTCTCACCAGAATGTCTAAAGATATTTAGAATCTTCCAGAGGTACCAGATCAGTACCTCTAGACTCTAGGGCTTCTGTGACTTGGGAGGCAGCCGAGGTGTGGTGTGGGGAGGCCGGGGCCCCTGTGGGATTTGTAAACACACACTCACTCACTCAACCTGACTTGTAGATTCCAGAAATCCCCTAAGAGACTGGGGGAGGGGAGAGAAAGCCAAGCTGAAAGATGTCACGGAGCTATTTTAATCTTTTTTTACCATAGATGTGTGGGTGGAAAATTGGAACACATCACTTTGCATTATTTATGTACTACAATCTACCCTAAACCAAACTTGTTACTGGCATGTGTATTTGCTGCTTATGACTCAAATAAGTGATTTACACAGAACTTTTATATTCATTACGTTAAATATTAGACCTGGGCTGCTATAGACCCTGCGAACAGGATTTTTGTTGTTTGGGGTTTGTGTTTAGTAGGGGACAATGTTTCTCCCTACATGAGTATGCAGGAGACGCCAGAAGAGATAATGACACTAATAATCGTAATACGATAAACCAGGCAGTACCAAATGTTTCATATATGAAATTATCTTATTCAATACCCGGCATTATCGTCCCCATTTTAGGGATGAGGAAAGCGAAGCTTGGAAAGATGAGATTATATCTTCTATTTAAGTGGCAGACTAAGATTCTGGCTCCAGAGTCCACGCTTTTAACCCGTTGCTAAACCACCACCTCCCTGGCA